>PVJA010004382.1:0-70523 GCA_004027025.1 Myocastor coypus | reverse complement strand
AAGAGTTTTCCAGTTTTGTTCAGTTCTTTAAAAACTCATAACAGAACATCTTTAATCATATAGATCATTTTTCAATGACACTGAAAATACTTGCTACAACCCAGAAAAGTGGCATACTTCTTTCAACACTGTTGTGGAAGTTCTCATCAAATGAGATATAAGAAAAGAAGAACAGCCGGGCATGGTGGCTCACACCTGTAATCCCAGCACTCGGGAAGCTGAGGCAGGAGGATTGGTGTGAGGTCGAGACCAGCCTGGGCTACAAAAGTGAGCTCAAGGCCAGCCTGAACTGCACAGTGAGACCGTGTCTCAAAAAGACAAAAAAAAAAAAAAGAAAGAAAGAACAGTTAGATAGTTTGATAAACGAAGCAATAAATGTGCAATAATTTGCCCATGATATTGACATTGACCGTGGGAAATCTATTTTTATTTAGCAACTAAAAGCATTAAGGCAAATAAACAATAGGATAGCTTCAGAAATCGCAACATGGTCTTTATATGGAAAATTGCAAAGCTGTAGTAAAATAGGCTCAGAATGTATGAACAGACGGGAAGAAAATGGTCATCAATGCGGAGACTCAATATCACTCAGAATTCTACTCATACTGTTTTATGGAGTCAATATTATTCCTAGGAAAATCCCAAAGGCCTTTATGCAAACTCACATGCTTATTGTAAATTCATACAGAAAACCATGGCCGGGGAATAGCGAAGACACTTCTTAAGGAAAAAAAAAAAAGTCTCACGCAATCCGTAGTAATGAAATAGTGAGATGCAAAAGTGCATTGATTTAACAACAACAACAGAAAATTAAACAAACCCAAGAAATAAGCCACACCTACGTGGAAAACGTACATAGCGGAGAAGGCATAGACCAGCTAAAAAGAGAAATTGAATCACTGGATACACCAGCAAAACAAATTAGAATTGAACCTTATTACAAAAACCACAAATATTTTCTAACTGAGTGAATACTTAAATAAAAAACTAAACTGTAAGCTTTTACTGGGAAATCAAGGGCGGTAACTTTGTGATTTCAGGGTGGGAAATGTTTTCCTGAAAAGGAAATACAAACTCAGTGTAATGGGCAAACCGGTAAGGTGAGAATTTTAGTTTCCACAAGGGTTACCAAAAAGTACAAATACACACCACTATCTGGGAAAATATACTCACTGTGTACTCAGAGTGAATTTGAAAACTGCATTTTCTATCTAACAAAGTACATGTGTATATATAAGGAAATCCATCAAATCAAGGTGAAGCAGACACAGAGTTCAAAAAATGAGAAAGTACAGCGTCCAGTAAGCAATAAAAAATAATCCACATGCGAGATATGATCTAAAGGATTGTCTTACTCATTAGCCTAAGGACATGCTGAGAAGGGATCATTTAGTGCGTGTCCTTAGTACGTGGAGCATTGAACGTATGGGGTTGTGACGTAGCCACGATGCACTCCTCATTTTTAAAATAATTTTGCATTGCTTTCTAAACCCAACACATGCATAACCAAGAATAAGCTATTTCATTCCTAAAGGAAATTATATATATATATATATATATATATATATATATATATATATATATATACATCTATATGAAATGCATAAGAAATGTACCATTGTTTGCAGTAGCAAAGATTTTTTTAAAAAACCTAATAAAATAATGTATAAGATAATCATATAATCAGTCATTTAAAAATGAATGCAGGGACCCGGCGGGATGGCTCAGTGGTCTAAAGCTCTTGCTTGGGAAAGCTTGGGCGGCTTCAGGGACCCCAGTTTGATCCCTAGCACCACATGCTGCGCCAGTCCCACCCTGGGGGTGGGCTGAGCCGGCCATAAAAATGAGTGAATAAACAAATAAAGGTTCTAAAACAATAAATAAATAAATAAATAAATAAATAAATAATTATTTTAAAAAATGAATGCATACATTTTACCGTTAGTGTGACATTTCGCTAGCTGAGTATAGATGTATGTTTTCACAACATTTCATAATTCTAAAAATACATATATTATTTTCTATGTAAAATATGTCATAGAATAAACTGAGAATGAAAGAAACCCTATATTTATTTGAAAGAACTTCTGGAGGGTGGGCCTGATAGCTCAGCAAATTAAAACACCTGCTTAGGCAGGCACAAGGACAAGTGTTTGATCCCCAGTGTACCTGCAGCCTTGCCCCCAGGGCAGGTTGAGGACTGGGTATGGTGGTGTGACCCTGCAATTCCACCCATGAGAGTCTGGCTGTAAACAGGCAGATCACTAGCACTCTCATGTAGTAGTGAGACCCTGATTACCCTGTGCACCCATCCCTAAAAAAATACTACTAGCACTACTGCTACTGCTACTACTACTACTACTACTACTACTAATAATAATAATAATAATAATAATAATAATAATAAATAATAATAATAAATAACCTTCCCCAAACCACTGTCAAATTATGTATAGATACAAAACCTGAAAAAATTTAGAAATACAGTAATAAGTATGTTGGAGAATTTTACCCTTAAGTTGCTTTCCCACATCTTTAAGTTTGAAGGCTCCAAGTTAAAAGTGTCACGGTCACATAAAGGAATTACTTTAAAATACTATTCTTATGCTTCGGAAGTAGTTCATGCAAACTCATTACAGGTCGAAATGCATCTTACTATACAAATGTTTTCTCTTTTATCTCTTGTCCCCTACAGCCTAACAGCCTAGTGTCTTCATTAAACCCTATGTGACAGAAACGAAGGTATCTGTTTGCATCCTTCACATTCAACATTGTTCTTGCCGCACAGTGGATGTCTGATAAGGACCAACAAAAACATGCATTGCAATTAATTCATAAACAGACAGATGGAAGAACCAATTAGCAAGCATCAGAAACAACACGTGGGATGACTGCCAAACCACAGCAGAGTTCTTGCACATCACCTCTTTCCACAGTCCCACGCGGAAGTGGCCTACTCCTGTCCTGAAGGACAGGGACTCAGCCAGGTATCCATGCAGATCCCTTTCTGCCATCCGCTCTCTCACTGAGCAGGCAGCAGCACTTCCTTGAGAAGGGTACAGAACACTCCACCTGTGAGCAGAGAGCAGCTCAGTGGTGGCACAGAAGGGAGGCACAGCTCACGGACACGAGCATGAGGAGTCACTCACCATGTCCTCAGAGAAGTATTTAATAGAGATTCATGGGCACGGGAGGGAGAGACAGCTGAGTAGCCTAAAGCACCTGCTTAGGCAATCGAGAGACTGTGGTTCGATCCCGGCACCACATGCCACATCAGCCCTGCCCCCAGGGTGGGCTGAGCCAGCCACACAATGTTTATTCATTAGTTAATTAAATAAATAGCTAATAGACAGATTCTAGCAATGGAACCTAAAATTAGGAGCCTTCTCCCATCCTTTAGTGACTAGGTACCTCTGGGAACGGAGTTTAAGAAACGCATGACCACCTCTGAAGTGTGCTTTAGTAGGAGGGAAGGCAAAAACAGCCAGGCAAGAAGCACAGAGAGACCGACTGCTCAGATGCGACCCTTGGGTACAGTCAGCACCTGTGGGAAGGGGTGGGCCCCCAGCCACCTTGTGGAGGCTGTGGAAGAGAACACAACCTAGTGGTGTCTGGACATGCGCACATGTGCAGACACACACACACACACACACACACAACTATTAGAAGAAATGAGACACACACATGGAAAAAAAAAATGTGACTTTCCAGTTTTGCTCAGCAGTACTCATTACAACATCTTTCCCCCCGGCTGTCTCTTGGACCTAAGTATATAATCCCAAACAATTCTTAGAAAAACATCACAATTAATGATTTGTCTCCGGGTTATGAATTTCCAGGGCACAGTGAAGTGCGCAGTAGGCGTTGGCAGTGTCCCTTTCCCCCACCAGTTTCCTGGAAATCGTGTCATGAAATAGAAAACCACAAAGTCAGCTGTGTTGACTCATGCAGGGCATTGCAACTCTGGACTGAGCTCTGACCCAAAGGCGTAGCATTAAGCTATCCTTTGAAAATAGCAGTTGAAAGGTGAGGCAGTATAACGAAAACTGTAAGATTAAATGTCCATTATTAGATAGCATTGAGAGAGATTGAAAATGTTGTTTATAAATATCCTACCAGGTATATAAAGCCACCTGTTATACCATTTTTCTCACCATAAAGATAGCTTAAAACTATCAATGTTGTCACCACTACGTTACAAAATGCTGATGATATCACACCGTACCATTGAATCCACCCTGAACATTTAGAATTTGGAAGTATTTTGTGGGGATTTTCTTTTAGTAAAAAGAGTTTGAGTTTCTGGCTTCTCCAGATAATGATTCAAGAAGTAAAACAGGCAGACAAAGCATGACATCATTTGGGAAACCTTAGAACTACCCTCGTGAAAAGAGGAACATAATATATTTCTATTATTGTGAGACATCTGATAAGTGATAGTAATTGTTTCACTGAACTGCTTGAATACCAAAGCCTGAGCTATCATTATTTTCTTATACCTGTCCTGAAAAGTTTTTAAAAATAAAACAAAAAAATTAAAAACTGAATTCTATCAGATAACAGGTAGCACAATATGTTAAAAGAATATACTTAAGGCCAAAGAGATGGGCCAGTGAGATACATCAGTGGACTAAGTGCCTGCCTAGGCAAATACAGGGACCAGGTTCGATCCCCAGCACCACATGCCACTCCAACCTGCCCCCCTGCCCCCGGACATGCTGAGCAGGACACTGAGACCGGGAGTGTTGGCACGCCTGTGATCCCAGCGATAGGCTAAAATCAGGAGGATCACTATGAGTCTCAAATATCCTTAAAACAATAATGAATAGTGCTCTTTGGAATTATGTTCATTTGATGAAAATTCTCAGTATGAGGTAAAATATTGCATGTACATGTACAGTATAATTATCAAAGTAGTGTTCATAATTTAAAGAGTAAAAGACAATCATAAATATATATATATATATATATGTACGTAAGCACAAGTCCCTATAAAATGCCTATGTAAATACATGCACAGATATCACTATGTAATGGTATATTTAATATTGTAAATGCCAATAGTTTCCCATATCATATATTACATACAGAAATATTGTGAGGTTATAGGTATTTCTCATTATTTTCTTACATATCACAATGTTTTGGGGGAACAATAACAACAAATACCTATGACTAAATCTGGCCACCGAATGTCTCAACTGACATTTTGGAGCAGAGTCCAGCAGGGGCTGTAATGCCAGGCATGCCTACGCATGACCATCTTCTGTCTGGACAATAGCGATCAGCTAGGGGATCAGAAGCAGAAATACTAGTAAACACTGATGAATAATGGCGCAACAAAATAAAGAGATAAGATAAATATGATGTCGGTGAAAATGACTGAAATTGTGTTAGCTTTGCTGATACAGCCCAATAAAGCAGACCAGGTTTTAAAAATTGTACTCATAAAATAAGGTGACTCCCAAAATCCGAGAAAAATGTGGCCCTTTCTGTCTTGTAATTAAAGTGGTTTAAAGAGCTAACAATGGTTAAAATAAACACAGCTGTTAGGCACATAGTGGACGATATCAATCATTAAGGGTACTATTCCGTTTCCCAACCAACCATGCTTCTATAACAACAGTGTACAGGGTCTCACTGTGCAGTTCAGAGTCAGTGATCCTCTTGTCTCAGCCTCCCCAGTGCTGGGATTATGGGTGTGCGCCACAGTGCCTGGTTTCCAGGCCAGCGCAGTGAGGGGCTTCTGGGACCCTCATGGTATGCGGTACCAGGGATTGAGCTCAGGCCTTTGTGTTTGCCAGGCAGGCATCTAAACTGAGAAGGTATCTCCTCAGCTCCACAGTTCTTACTACTCATAAGGGTGACTGAAAAGAAAAGATAGTAATTTTGACGTATGCAGCTCACACATTAAAATATTAGCACTCTTGCAAAAAGAAAAATGCTATATTTTTACATGCTTTTAAATTGGTAATTTCTTTGCCAGCTCTGCTAATTTAAAAAAAAAAAAAAAGCTACTGTTTTGGTCTTCTTTTGTTTCATCGAACTCACTCTTATAGTGTTCTTACTATTAGGACCCAAATTTTATCACTAAAATGGATTTATAGTTTAAATAGCAATAGAATCGATTTCATATAATCTTTTATATTTAGAAACCTTTGCCAAATTAAATTTTGGATTAGTGTATAAACTATGTATGAAAATTAGTATAATTACCCTACGTCAAAAAGTAGAAGTCTTTATACTCATAATAAGAGGTCGGCTGTTCTGATTCAGCCTCCGTGTTGAATAGCCAGTGGTGAGCTGAGTCCTGTACCGCTCACCTAGACTCCAAGAAGGCTAGAGGTGGATGCTTCCGTCAGGCGGTGAAGATATCACAGAGGGATGACCTGAGCACAGGGACTGGTACCAAAATATAGCAACCAGGACTTGATAAAATAGTATAGAATTGTATAAACAGGTACATGGTTACTATGGAAATGGGGTGGCTTGGGATAAATAACATCACTCTTAATGATTGACATCACCCAATGTTTGCAGCGGAAATAGCACACAATAGAGCGCAGCGGCAGATCCACCAGATAAGCAATGGCTATGTTTTTCGTAGTGAATGTATTCAATATTTGACGCTCAGGATTTAGCTTCATTTAATGAGTTTCAATTGTGGTTTTATTTTAGCTTCTTTGCCATAGCCATCCCATTTCTGCTTATCACACAAAACGGTAGACACTGAGACCTTCTTGATGAGCATTCTGCTTTAAAGTATTACATAACTCCGAAGAGTCTCTCGCACCTTGTGAAAACTGTTGTTATTTTCAGACGGCCCGGAGGCATTTATGCGGCGCACTCTGCCGCTTTCCCAAGACCCATATTTAAGCACTGTCTTGCAATTGCTGTCGTGCAGGCAGTGGGGATTTAGCATAGAGAAGACTGCTCCTGAGGGTGGGGCTGACTTGGCCAGACTCGGCGCTCCTGTTCCACCATACCACCAATGTGAGCCTCTCACCCAGGAGTTTGGGGGTGCCTTGGGAGACAGCTGCACGCTGATTTTACTTTAACCCAATTACAGCAAGGCCGCTAAACATTAACAGTAAGAAAGAAAATTAGAACTTTCATAATACACATGAAGAACACATAAGCACGTTAATTTTGTTTTAGGGTCAGTCTAGCCAATTCTTATCAGCTCCAACATGTTCTGCAAATGAGCATTCACAGGACAGTAAGAAAAGGAAAATAATTAACGTTAATATATTTATCATCTACAGAAAACAGATTGAAGAATAATGATTGCAATATATATATATATATATATATATATATATATATATATATTATAAAATCATGTAATACAGCATGATTGTAAGGCCATGCAAATTGTAATAAAACTCACTTATCATGGCCATAAGCACGTAAAGGTTCTTAAGGAGAGACCTGCTATTGAGATACAGAATAACTTTAAATAGTTACCCCAGTAATAATTAATGTTTTCCTAAAAGCTAGGAATCATTTTATATAAAAAAAATAATAATAACATACCCTTACTGCACAGAACACTCGCCAGATGCAGTTCTTAGTAGCGGTAGTTGGGCGTGAGCGCTTCGCGTAGCCTCCAGCGCCCTCTTTCTTACGCTAAATGTAGTTCTTACAACAACCTTGAGGGAAAGCTCTGTGGAGTTACACCTGCTGTCTGGTGACTTCATGCCCCATGTTTGGTGCCCCTTAATTTTCAGTCACAATCACACGGCTCAACTGATGGCAGCACCACCCTCATGCACATGATAGGAAATGGAGGCTACGAAAGTGACCGTCGCTGAACCACGGTGGGCCTTCGCTGTGCGCGTGCTCTACCTGTGGAGGCCACTGGAGCTCCACGTGTCCAGGCAAGTCAAGGAAGCGCGCCCTTGGCGGCCCGGTCTGCTCCCGAAGCCTTCCTCTCTTCTGCTCCTTCCCCTGTCTCTGCTTCCCAAATGCCAAGGGTTGAACAACCTTACACCACCAATGATGCCCCTGCCTGGAACCAGCTGACCGTGGCCTGAAACCTCTGAAAATATGAACCAAGATATGTTTCTCCTCTCTCACAGTTATATATCTTATCCTAACAAGAAGAGAGCCAACTCATACTTACAGTACAGCAGATGAAGAAACTGAATGCAGTTGTCACCTTGCAACCTCAAGGACATCTCCTACTCCAAACTGATACATACTAAAGACACAGAAGAAGACTTCAGCCGTCACTCCAACCTCACTCAGCTTCTCTCTCTCACACCCATCACAGGACTGGCAAACCACGCAGCTACCTATGTCATCAGGCTGCTACCCTGGTACACCCTGGCATTACCAGTTGTGTACTAGTTAAAGCTTTACTCAACATTAGTTTCATTTTAATACCTTTTCTAACATCTTCCAAAAATTCATCATGCCAGCTCCCAGAACATTTGGTTTATACTTCTGTCAAATGCTGTCATAATGAAACTTAGTGTAGTACATTGTATTTCTCAAATTCTGGGTTAAGAGGTCCTTGGGTAATAGAGCTATGTTATGGTTATGTTCCATATGTCTAACACCGATAATGACACGGATGATGCCAGCAACTTAGGTGACCAGTGAAGCCTACTAGTTTCATGTTAGTTTACATACATGGACTTCCATACTATGACAGTTACCTGCATACACACCCTGCTTCAACTATCTCATTTTCTAGAAACAACAAAACATGTTTCTCCTAAAGGTGATTGCAAAATTTCTGCTTTATTTATAACTTTCTCCTCTATAAACTGCCAAAGCTAGTAGTACTCACCAATAAAATTCTGCCTACGCTTCAAAATTCAACTTTATTTCTAACATCCAGGAAGCATCCTAATCAAACACAAATATACTTGCCTCTCTCTCTGGGTATTCCTAAGTACATTAAAGTGGACTAGATTATGGTCACTGTAAGCTTCCTATAGAAAATAATCACATCATTCATTCTTTACTTGCCAGCTGTCACTTGAAGCCCTATTATAGTAAATATTTATTTGATTGTAACCTTGACTGATGAACTTCAAGACTGTATATAATAACAACGTCAGATAATTTTCCTTCCTGCTTAGGTCTCCTTCTCTTCTACAGTCACAAGAATGACAATGCTTAATAATCATACTTATAAATGCCCAGGCAGAGGGGAGGGTGGTTAACCTTAATGACTGACACTACCCAATGGAAATAGGGCGCCAGCTTGCTGCAGTCCTGCTGGAGAAGCTAAGATTATTCCTCAGCCTAATGTATTCAGTGCATGATATTTGGATATTTTGCTAAAATTAGATTACGTTTTATATTCCAACTCCTTTCCCATATAGATCTAATTTCTATGCATAAAAGCACAGGGAAAAAAAAAAACCAAAAAAAAGTCACAGTAGTAACTGTAAATGGCCACTTAACCAGTGCCTGGGGCAGAGCATTTTAGACAGCACAGTTTGAGAATTTGTTGTCCTAATGAGGAGCTGAAACCAATAGGTTTTATTATTTTGATACCAGTGGGAAGAGGGAATATGGTAGATACAGCTGCACCCGATTTTTTTGGCCCAGTGCCATGGTTATCTGTTTTATCAATCTCTTTTTAACTCTTATTGTGCAATTCCCACACACTTGTGTCATTATTTCAATTCCAGTGCTATTCTGCTTATTAGTAAATAAAGTGTCTAATTCAAAATGAATAAACTGGTTCTATAAACACATACCAACCTTGCTCGTGTGCATATTCACACACTCTGACTCTGGTAAAATAGTTTCTCAAAGCAAGTTTCCTTGGTGAAATAATGTTTCATGGTGAATGCGTCAATGAATCCCTGAGCTGGAAACGCGGGTTTCATCATCTAGGTCACCATGCGTATGATCCCGGGGAAACAAACCCATTTTATAGCATCAAGATCGGAGCACATACGGAACACCTTCATTCCTCAGGGCCACTGGAGAAGCCTGCTGATCTTTTCTCTTTGAGGACAGTAAACTGACAGTGTCAGTTTCTACATCAGTTGTTTTATCCCTTTACTGGTTATTCCAAGATACAGACAGGAAGACAGTGTCTGCCACGATGACTGGGTAGTATCTTAAAATTCTATGCCTTCCATAGTTGTTTTATAGCATCAGTTATCTGGCCTAGTTCATGATAACTATCATCTATACTTTGCATCATTGTAGTGGCCATTCAAAGGTAATTTATTCTTTTAATGTTTTACTTATTTATTTATTTGCTTATTTATTTGGTACAGGATCTCACTATGCAGATCAGACTCATAGTGATTCTCCCATCACTGCATCCCCAGTGCTGGAATTGCAGGCATGCACTACCGCCCCTGGTTTCGGAGGCTCTCAGGGTTCCAGGGCCAGAACAGTACATGGACCAAGGATCGGACCCTTGTCTTTGTACTTGTGAGGCAGGTGCTTAGAATTCCAGACTATCTCCCTAGCCCAGATCAGAGGTAATCTAATATGTATATATCATCGAAGTGTAATGTTCCTACTATATTTTGAAATGATAAAACCTACTGCTTTTGCTCTGGAAAAGAAGCTGACATAGGACACTCAAAAATTACACGTATTCGAAGTACTTCATGGCATTTGACTCTGTCCGATCTTCTGTGAAAAGAAAGCAGGAACACAGCAACAATTTACCTCACACTAGTAGTCCACAGGGGCCGGGGAATAGTTCAGCAGTCTAAAGTGCTTGCTGAGGGAAGCTGAGGCAGGGGAGGGGGACCACGGTCTGACCCTGGGCATCACACGCCACACCAGCCCTGCCCTCTGGGTGGGCTGAGGAGTCAAAATAAAAAGGAATACTAATCCATAAATTATAGACAATGTCAGCCACCAGAAATTAAAGATATATGTTATGAGATAAACTGGAAGGCTTGCATCATCTCAGCTAAATAACGTGAAGCAAATACCTTCAAACTTCTTTACAAGACATCGAACTGCAGTGAATGTACACATTGAATTTAGAGCATATAAAATAGGGACAGAAAATATTTCTCTTTTTCATGCCTTGTTTTTAACTCTACCTTGCCCTGCCAGCACATTATGTTAATTACCATAAAGAGATTTTTTTTTGGCACTGATTTGCAAAGAATTACTTGATATGCCTGGTGATTTAAATTAGTTCTTACGAATGATGAACATGAAAACTTTAAGATAAAAATTAATCGCACAACTGCTCGTGGCTTCACCCTGAGCTTCATTTTTGGAGAGGGGCGAAGCTCTGCCTGACTGACAAATCCAAGAGAACACGCCGACCTGAGCGCTGCATTCCTCTTCCTTGGTGGAGCTCTGCCCACGCAAAAGATCCGTTCAAGATCAATTTTGACCATTTTTTTCAGCAGTGGAGGACAGTGGACGCCCAGCTCTGCTGGTGAGCGGGAAGCTCCCGCGTCCAATTCAGAGCAGATAACTACTTATCTGCTCCTGTACGGCTAGATACACTGCTAAGTAATGGCGATAAAAGTATTGCTTTAGAGAACTTGAGTCTGGCTTCTCAGAAGTTTCTTCCTTCCTCCCTCTCTTCCTTCCTTCCTTCGTTTGTTCGTTCCTTCCTTCCTCTTTCTTTCTTTCTTTCTTTCTTTCTTTCTTTCATGTATTTGGTTGTTGCAGGGTCTCACCATGCAGCTTGGACTTGTGATGTTCCTCCTGTTTTTGGCCTGCCGCGCTCTGCGATTACTGGCATGCACCACTACTCCTGGACTCTGGCTGGCTCAGCTTGGCCTGGAGGCAGGGCTGGCCCAGCATGTAGTGTCAGAGTTTGAACCACTGTTTCTGTGCTTACCTAAGCTTGCCTAAGCAGGTGCTTAGTCCACTGAGCTATCTCATTGGCCCTGGACATTTCTCACTTTTGAAAGAAATTCATTTAATGTCCTAAGTGGTTTAAAGGAATAAAAGCAAAGATGTGTATAGGTTTTGTTGCATAAGGCTGCTCTCTCTCTCTCTCTCTCTCTCTCTCTCTCTCTCTCTCTCTCTCTTTCATTTCTTCACTCAGTGTGTACTTACTGAAAACATACTATGTGCCAGATACTCATCCTGTCATGGCCATATGGTGGAGAGGGTAAAAAATGCCGGTGTCTTAGAAAATCAGCTCTAGGTACACATCATGCTACATTTACATCATACTGTTTTCTCTTTCATAGATTTTAAAATATATTAACTTCAGATATTCAGCTGACCTGTAAAACAGGTGATTTTCGTAGATGAAAGCAAACATTCACTAAACAAAAATAAATGACCACATTTCATCCTGTTGAAGCCGTACAAAAGACTAGAAATAATTCAAGCTTTGTTAATTTGTAGCAGAATTTTAGTGTACAGCAGGACCTCATGGGGGAACCTGCCTCCTCAGGTTGACGGAATCTTACTAATTTTGGACAATGCCTAATTCCTTCTTCATAGCACAATAATGCAAGAAACATTTACTTTACATTGATATAAATTAATGCTACAATTTATAGTCATAGCAATTCAGTCTTTGTAATATACTTTACATTTACAAAGGGAAAAAGCAGTGGTAGAATAATGCAATGTAGAGTTTTTTCATTTTCCAAATTCTGCCTACCAAAATCTTTTAAAATATCAGAAAACATAATATTTCACACCAGTCTGGTCTACTGTCTACACATCAAAGGTAGGTGTTGTTTGAATTTTTTTAAAAATTTTATTCATTTTCATGAGAAAGAAATAACAATAAGGCAGTTTCAAAACAGGTTAGTAGGACAATTACAATAATTAATACACTGCGTATTGTTTTCTTAATAGCAGTTGCTCAGAGTACAAGATGCAGATATAATATCTTTTTAAACACTATGAGTACAAATCTCTCCTCTCATTGAACTAAGAGAAAGTAGCTGTATATATAGTCCAATAGTTCATAATAGTAGTGGGTTATATTTTTGACAGGTTACAAATTCTAGTAAACCAGCACTAGAAAACTGGAACTTTCCCAAATAATCTGAGTGTTAATCTGCTCTGTAGTAAGATAAAACAACACCATTAAATTGTATACTGTGTGTGTGTGTGTGTGTTTGTGTGTGCGTGTGTGGTACTCGGGATTGAATTTAGGACCCTGTGCTTGCCAGGTAGTCACTTATTCTACTGAGCTACCTCCTTGGGGCTGAAATAGTGTACTTAATCAACAGTTATGCAAAGGTAAGAAAGAGAAATTTAACTTGCAAAAGCAAATCCATCAACAGGAACCTCAAGAGAAGCGGTTACAGAGCAGCAATAGCAACAGAGGCTGACATCCAAGATCTTTCCAGCCATCTGGGGACCCGCAAGGCAGTGCCTCTCTGTCTCTGTCCCTGTGTCTGTCTTTCTGTCTCTGTCTCTCTCTCTCTCTGTCTCTCTCTCTCTCTCTCTCTCTCTCTCTCTCTCTCTCTCTCTCTCTCTCTCTCTCGGTCTCTCGTTCTTGCTCTCTTTCCCTATCAGTACTGTGCACAGCAGTCACAGGCAACCGACCTCGGAGATACATCCCCAGGCCTTCTGCTGTTCCTGTTCTGAGCCAGGTTTATGCCAAACTGCCCAGGTTAGCCTCCAAGCATAGGTCCCCCGCCTCAGTCCTGTGCGTTACCTCGGTACCTGCTGTACCTCACTGTGTGCTCCCCCAAAGTATAACTCTAGTTGGTTACAAGTGTCTGAACCTCAGGGGCCACATATACAGGAGAGAAGATAATTTGCTAAAGAGAATTAATAGATTTATTGATTCTGTAAATTAGCTTTAATAGCTGAAATTTCAAGGGTAAGACATTACCCATGAAGTGACTGTAACAAGCATCATTTAAAACGTTTTCAATTAGTAATCAGTTCTACTTTTGATGTCTACACATTTTAGTTTTAAGATGTGCTGAAGGGCCAGCCAGAGAGCTCAGTAAAGTGGCTGCTTCGGCAAGGGCAGGAATCTGGATCTGATCTCCAGTCCCAAGTCCCACACCGGTCCCACCCCCGGGGTGCACTGAGCTGACGAATGAGTCCAGGCATGGTAGTGCACACCTGTAATCCCAGCACTGGGGAGCCTGATCACAGCAGGGTCGCTACGAGTCTGAGCTGTGTTGTGAGACCCTGCACACAAAAAATAAAATAAAATAAAATAAAATAAAATAAAATAAAATAAAATAAAATAAAATAAAATAAAATAAAATGTGCCCAAATGTGTGTGTGTGAGGCCAAATAGGTAGGAACGGATGTTCTTGGTGATACTGAGTGTTTTCACACCACGTTCCCCCTGTAACCCAGGCTAGGCGCTTAATCTTTCTGTCCCTAAGTAAAATAGAAACAAAAAGAGCAGCTAACATATTAGCTACAAAGGCTAGAACTTCACAAAAAGCAGGCACTCAAAATGTGTCAAGCTGGGTAATTTTTTAAAAAGTTCAAAGTTCAAAGTGTAACATTTCAGGAAAAATTAACATTTTGAAATAATCAAATCCTGTGGACATTTGTCTACAACAACATATTAGCATATCGTATTTTCCTTTCCACAAAACTACTTCAGTTGACCTACAGATATACTTTCTTCTAGAATCAGCTTTATTTATTTATTTATTTATTTATTTTTGTCTTTTTGAGACAGGGTCTCACTATGCAGTTCAGGCTAGCCTTGAGCTCACTTTTGTAGCCCAGGCTGGTCTCGAACTTGCACCAATCCTCCTGCCTCAGCCTCCCAAGTGCTGGGATTACAGGCGTGCGCCACCATGCCCGGCTTAGAATCAGCTTTAGCTAGGGAGGACTATAGTTACTAAATCGGCTTCAGAGGAGAGCTGTGTTTGGTTTTAGTCCCTGCCTCACTGCTTATTGGGATTTGCTGAACTTTTCAGATTTTTCCCTAAAGCTAATTCTTATGAAACTTTCTGGAGCTCTGCTTTGCTTTCAAGACTAGGTCTCGCTCTGTAGTTCAGCCTGGCCTCAGACTTGCCGTAGTATTCCTGCCTGAGCCTCCTAAGTGCTGGGACCACAGCCCTGCTACACCACCCCCAGCTATCTTGTAAATTTTTCTAAAACCAATTGGTTAAAAAAAAAAAAAAAAAAAAAACCTCCACAATCATATGTATTTTTCCATCTTGTGCATTCAATGCATTAAAATTAAGTTTGAGTTACACTAAGCAATTAGGCTTAGGTAATAGTTATGTTGCATTTAAACATCATCTGAGGGTAAACTCAGAAAAAATACTGAAATATTAAATACTTTCATATTGAAATTACTAGGAACCACTACATACTTTAAAGTATTTTCTGTAAAAGATCCGAGGCTGGGAGGTAAAATGCAGTCTATGAGGAAAAGAATGATATGGGTTTATGAATTAAGTGAGCAAAATAGGAACGCAAATGATATTGACTGGTAATACTGAGTTATTCTAAGTATTTAAATAAACATAAAATTTATGGGGCCCGGCGGGATGACTCAGTGGTCTAAAGCGCCTACTTGGGAAAGCTTGGGCGGCTTCAGGGACCGCGGTTCGATCCTCAACACCACATGCTACGCCAGCCCTGCCCTTGGGGTGGGCTGAGCCGGCCATAAAAGTGAGTGAATAAACAAAACAAAAAGTTCTGAAACAAGAAAAACATAAATAAATAAAATTTAAAAAAAAATTTTATCATCTTGATTTTTTTCAAATGTTTACAAAATAAAATGTTTTACATAGGTGAGTTTAAAATTTCCTGAAATGTAACCGTTTTTAAAGCCAAAGACAAGGTTAAAATAAAAAGAATCAGAGTTCAATTTCAGAGGCACAAAACTTAGAGGCATATTCCATGAGAATAGCTCCTAACTTCATTTATCACTCTTGGTAGGAGGCAATTCTGAAATATACCTACAAGAGTCACCTAAGAAGTTTGGACAGGAGGTATTCCAATATAGTATGGATTCCAAAAATAATGGAACGGTGCTGAAGCAATCGTTAATAGAGACACAAAGCAATCTAACCAATTTGGGCTACCGAGATGGCTCAGCAGACTAAAGCACCTGCTTAGGCAAGCTTAGGCAACTGCAGGGACCGTGGTTCCATCCCCAGCACCACATGCTGAGCCAGCCCCACACCCAGAGCAGGCTGAGCCCACCATAAAAATAAAAATAAAAATAAGAATCTAACCAATTAAATAACACTGGGCCTAAAAATAAATTAAAAAAAATAACATAAAAATAACACTGGGCCGCTGCTGACCATGAGCCTTGTTAGTGAGTGTGTACTGCAGTCACTCATTAGAGTTCTATGTAGAAGACACTGCGTTTGGCCCTTGAGAAAAAACCTTTGCCTTCTCCATGCACAAGTATCAGACCCCAGCGCTGGCCCCAGCCAAGCCTGCTGGCTTCCACAGCATTTTCCAGCCCAGCTTTTTTTTTTTTTTTTTTTTTTTTTTTTTTCCAGTCTCCCGGCCATAGCTACTTACAGGATGTTTTTGTTTTTCTCAGAAAAGGACTTTCCCCACCCTTGTTTTTCCGTCTAATTTTATTCCTCGTTTTAATTTATGCCATGTTGTTGTATTTTAAGTATTCTAAGTTTCTTTAAGACCATTCAAAACAACTAGAGGAAAACAACAGGGTGGGGAAGGACAGGGTCCTCGGGACACTTCGGGGGACATGCGAAAGTCAAATTTTAAGTCCCACCCTGTCTCACTGCCTTAGAGTGAAAACAGCAGGACCACAACTCTGCCTTGACAGGAAACTTTACATGACTAGCTGTCAGGAATCTCCCAGTTGTTCATTCATGAAGGTAAAGCACACCTCACACTCTTCTGTGCGCATGTTACGGCATAACTGGCCTGCAAGAGGTGTTCAACTAACACCAACTGTATCTTCTTCCCTTTCCAATTTTTAAATATTCTGTAACTAATATTGAAATAAAATCTTAGTCAACATATCACTTGTCTTGCTAACAAAATGGAACAGCTGCACCAGCAAGGGCAAGGAAAGTAGAGTTAATTTAAAAATAAAGGTAACTGAAAAGCGTGTGCCATATTTTCTTATGGATATTCTTTCAACCCCCAATGCATGGCAGAAGGAAAGCAAGCACATGTTTTAAGAGGAAAAAGATACACTTCTGTCTCTAAATCTCACCTTCTTAGAGTATTCAGGAAACCCAGAGTGCATAAAAAACACCATAACATCTCCACTATTTTTGAATATTGTCAAGAAGATTTTACAGCAAACTATCATAGATGCAGCATATAACGCTGGATTCAAGAAATTCATGATATTTTGAGGAAAAAACCTTGAGGCATCAATAATGATATTCACTGGTAAGGGCCAAGGAGATAGCTCAGTGGTGTATGTGCTTGCTTGGCCAGGGTAAGGTCCTGAGTATGACGCCCAGAAGAAGAAAAAATACAAAGACATGAAAAATCGCTCAAGATGGGCTCTTCTTGGCAACTCGCCACAAACTGATCAACTTAGGGAAAGTTACACCGGAGCTGGGGATGTAGCTCTGGCACAGTACCTGCCTGGCAAGCACGAAGTTCTGAGTTTGTTTTCTGGTACTGCACCCACCAAAGAGTAAAGTCACACCAGTCAACATCTCATGAGTCTTGTTGTGGTAGACAAAATAGTCCATAGAGTACACAGAAATTCAAAAGTTAGAATAACCAAAATCATTTTCTAAAAAGTAAGTGTTTAGAATATACAGTGCATTTTACAGAAGGGCTAGAACAACTTAAGGGGAAAGGGTGATCATGACATGTATATTATTTGTTTAATGCAGTGTTTACAAGGTGTCAATACACAGATTGGGCTTGTAGTGATCCTACTGTTTTCAGCCTACCCAGTGCTGGGATTGCAGGTGAGTGACACCACCCCTAGTCTGAGTCGCCCTCCTAGTACATGCCTGGGGGCAGGGCTGGCACGGCATGCTGGGGATTGAACCCCAGTCCCTGCATCTGCCTAAGCAGGGGCTTTTGTCTGCTGAGCTATCTGGCCAGCCCAAGGATGGTCACTTCAACAAATGCCCATAACACACTATAGGCAAAAAGTAGCACAGAATACATCATCAATGTAAATGAAGAAGAATTATAAAATTTAGATGATAGAAATGTAGAAAAATCACTACTTTACAATAAACAAAATATTCTCTCAAGCTATAAAGTATTCAAAATTTGATGCTTGTCATCAAAATTAAGAGAATCTGACCTTTAAAACACCTTTAAGAAAGATTTGTCACTATAGCTCATTAAAGATTTGTGTCCAAGATATATATTAAAAATAAACTTTTAGAGCCAGGCATGGTGGTGCGCGCCTATAATCCCAGCACTTGGAAGGCTGAAGCAGGAGGATCAATGTGCGTTCGAGACCAGCCTGGGCCACAAAAGTGAGTTCAAGGCCAGCCTGAACTGCATAGTGAGACCCTGTCTCAAAAAGACAAAAATCAATCAATAAATAAATAAATAAAAATAATTTTTTACAACTTGTCTTGATCACTCTTCTGTTATTGCTGGGACAGATATCTGACACTCCAACGAAGGAGGGAAAGGTTTATGTAGCTCACAGTTATTGGAGGCTTCAGTCCATACTTGGCTCGCTCCAAGGCACATGGCAGAGGACAGCAGCTCACCGCGAGGGCAAACGGGAGGAGTATCAGCAACAATGGCTGCAGAGAGCAAGTCTGTCTCCCTCATGTTGCATTCAGGCTTTTGACCCCAGGCTGGGTGTAGCACTCGCACCCATAATCCCAGCAGCACTCCCACCCATAATCCCAGTGGATCATGAGTTCACCACAAACTCTAGAAGTTCACGGCATGATTGCATGAGGCTTTGGACGGGACAACTAGATGCGAATGGTAATACAACTCAATAAAAATCAAACAAACCAATTAAAAATAGGCAGAAGTTTTATTAGCTAGCTCACCAAAGGATATGCAGTGGTCATATGAATATCATTAGTCATTAGGGAAATGCAAATTAGAAGCAATGTAAGGTACCATAACATACTTCTATAAAACCAAACTAAGGAAAGATTTCTAGGTGACATCATAATCTGTCCCATTTACATTTTTAACACTTTATTTGCCTGTCCTGTGGAAAATGAATTGAAAGAATTTAAGA
Source organism: Myocastor coypus (assembly GCA_004027025.1). Taxonomy (NCBI): domain Eukaryota; kingdom Metazoa; phylum Chordata; class Mammalia; order Rodentia; family Myocastoridae; genus Myocastor; species Myocastor coypus. Next base: position 51,481 of record PVJA010004382.1, on the reverse strand, counting down.
AGGAAAACATAAAAACTGAATAGAAGACTTTAACTTTGCTTCTAGAAAGAGGGGAAGATTGAACCAGCATTAGAACAGTATTTTCAGACTAACTATATCCAGCACTTTGAATTCTAATCTATTTTGAATGTTGCAGATACTGTGATTCCTGTCTCAATACCCCTGAAGGTTAAAAGATTTCTCTGCCTAGCTACTGCTCAGCTGAGGAGAGATTTTGTCAAGGCAGGTTTCATTCAAGAATCCATGTGCAATGTACAATTTTTACATAGGAGTAGCAAAATATTGAGAAAATCAACTTAGAGAAGATTTATTCAGGGTCCTGGTTTTCATGGTTGACTGCCCCCATTGCTTCTAGGCCTGTGACTGGGTGAAGGAGTCACAGCAGAAGTGTATCAGGAGGGAAAGCCGCCCATCTCCTGGAGGCTGGGAGGAGGAAGAAAGAAAGAAAGAAGGAAGGAAGGAAGGAAGGAAGGAAGGAAGGAAAGAAAGAAAGAAAGAAAGAAAGAAAGAAAGAAAGAAAGAAAGAAAGAACGAACGAACGAACGCCAGGGTCTGCAGGCAAGTTAGCCCTAGGTCACCTAATCCTATAAAATAGGCTTGTTTCTTGAAAGACCACGCAACTCTATTGGATGAGGTGGAATAGCATGAAGATGTAATGACCCAATCGCTTCCCAAGAGCTGGTCAGCTCATCACCAGCCTTCAACATAGTGTGGCTTTGGGGAGCTGCTTTGGATCGCAAATGCAGCCTACAACGATAAAGGTCCAGATTCTGTGATGTGAACCTACAGAGACCACCCATTTCAGTTACGCAGGAGGCACAGACTTCACTGAAACTACATGAGTTGTCCCGATTTTTATCCCTTTCCTTCTCCCCTTTTCACTTAGTTTACATTCTAAAGATGGTGAAACGATGGGTACCAATAAACTCAGAATGATAATCAACTAGCTTAAGTAAATCACTAACAATGCAGTAATACTTTACTAATGCCCAGCACCAGCAACCTCTCAGAGATTTTAATTAGGCTTTTCTAAACACAAAAGAGCCTTGCTGCCTTTGCTATCTTCCACTCCCACGAACTCTTCCCTTTGTGCCATGGCACATTGTCTTGGAACCAGCAGGCAATGGACTGAACCCTCCATAGACTCATGACCAACTTTCATCCAAAATTAGAGCAGAGAACATCCGTGGAGCCCAGCTGAGCAGTAGCTATTCTCCCAGCTTCACTGAAGCCAGGTACCCAGAGGACAGCTGTGAAGACCTGAAGCCAGATACCAAGAGGATAGCTGCAGTGACCTGCAGAAGCCTGTAAGACCCCTACTGTGTGCCTAACCACCATTAGGAGAGCCTTGAGGAGCTTCCACCCCCACTTACTATCATCAGATCTGTCTTGAGCTGCGGCCTGCCCTCCCCTACCAAGGCATATGCCACAATGAACCCCAGGCAGGGCCAGTTTTGGAGAGCTGGCCCCACCCTTTCACTCTACTTGGAGCCTTTCTCACTGGCACTCCATGACCCTACAATCACTGCAAAGTCAGGGTGAACCTTGGGGCCTTCAAGCATGTCAAAAGGAAGGAACCAAAGGAAATCTCTGACCTCTAGCCCACCTGCAATAAGCCCCAAAGACAAGGTCATAAAAGAACCTGGAAGTAAAACCCCTGCAATTTCTCAGATGATAGCAACTGAAGCAAAGAAACAATCCCATCTGCCTGTGAGGAAATCAGACCAGAAATCATCTTTCAGGTAAAAAAGGGAAATGACAACAATCATTAAATAATTGATGAATACAACTAAAGAAGACAAAGATTAAAAAAGTAGGGGAAAATAGGAAAATAATGGAAATATTGAATGAACAATGCAGGAAAAAAAACCAACAACTAGAATGCGTGAAACATATATGAACAGCCATGCAGGACATTAAGAATTCCACTGAAAGCTGGAAAAAAATGCTTGAATGAAACTGAAGGTAGAATTTCAGAACCTGAAGGCAGCATTGCAGCTATTGAAGATGAAAGGAAAGAGCTCTTTTTTTAAAAATTTTTTTTCTTGTTTCAGAACCTTTGTTTGTTTATTCACTCATTTTTATGGCCGGCTCAGCCTGCCCCGAGGGCAGGGCTGGCACAGCATGTGGTGCCGGGGATAGAACCATGGTCCCTGAAGCCGCCCAAGCTTTCCCAAGCAGGCGCTTTAGACCACTGAGCCATCCCGCCGGGCCCCTAAAGAGCTCTTAAAAATAACCAGTAACCAGGAATTAACAATGCAGCAGCTGTGATATGATGCAAAGAAAAATACTATGAGATGAATAGATTATCAACGAAATAGCTGGAGTCAACACAAATCAAATAAAAGGACTTTGCAGAAGAAGTAACACAAATTTCCCAAGGAGGGGTAAGGAATCTGATCTACAGATAAGTGAAGCATATAAAACTCCAGTGAGTTTGTGTTCACTTTGGCAACACATGTATGAAAACTCTAGTTGGCCATAATCAAAATAAATCTACACCTTGATATATAATAACCAAGGGACCGGGGAGATAGCTCAGTGGAATAAGAACTTGCCTAGCAGGTGCAGCTCTTGAGTTCAATTCCTGGTATGCCAAAACAAAAAACAAAAACAAGAACCCAGAAAATAAGCAAAAGAACAGAATATTAAAAGGTGTTAGAGAGAAGAAACAGGCAGCTTACAATGGAAAGTCCAGAAGAATCACGGCAGATTTCTCAAACAAGATAATGAAATCAAGAAGAGCTTGGAGTGAGTTATTTTAGATCACGAAAAGAACTAACTTCCAAGTCAGATTAATGTGCCCTGAAAAACCAGCTATGAAATTAACGGAGAAATGAGATACTTGCCTAACAAAGAACAATTGAAGAAATTTGAGACTAGCAAAGCACGAAACAAAATCTACAATATGCTGTACATAAGAGATACATTTAACTCACAAAGATGTTCATAGCCTGAAAGATAAAGGATAGAAAACAATGCTTCATGTGACAGGAACCCAGAAAAAAAGCAAGAGGAACTACTCTGATAGTGTGTGTGCATGCGTGTGTGTGTGTGTGTGTGTGTGTGTGTGTAATCAGGGATTGAACTCTCAGGCCCTTGTGCTTGCCAAACAAACAGTTATCCTACTGGAGCTACTGGAGCTGGAGCTATAGCCCCAGCCCGAGGGTAGCTATTCTGGTTGCTGATAACGTCAACTTCAAATCAAGCACAATTAAAGGAGAAAAAGAAGGCTGCTACATACTTGTGAGGGGAAAAACACAAGAAGAATAGATAACAATTAAAATTACGTATACACCCAATGTAGGAGTACCAAAAACTATATTAGACAAATTTTATCAAGCATGAAAAAACCAAATGAGCAATAACACAATTGTATCGGGAGCCCTAACACCCAATTAACCCAAAGAGATGGATCAACCAAACAAAAAGTTAAAAAATTAATAGCAGTAATAAGCTAAACTTGTGAAGACCTGGACTTAATAGGCTTTTAAGGAGTGTTCCACCCAACAGAATCTGAATGTGCGTTCTTCTCAGCCTCGCATAGGATGCTTCTCAAAACACACCATCAGGTACCACATGGAAAATGTTTGCATGAGTGCAAAAAAAGTGAAATTATCCCATGCATATTATTGAACCACGAAGCTGGAAATTATTGACAAAGAAATAGCAAACACTCCATAAAGACATGGAAAGTAAATAATCTCCCGAACAATCAGTGGGTCACAGAAGACATTAACAAAGAAATTAACAACATTTACAATGGAATGAATGTGTACACACAACTCTCCAGAACCTTACAGATGCAATGGGTGCTCTCTGAAGAGGAGAACTTACAGTGGTAAATTCTCAAAGCAGGAAAACTCAATGAGTAAAACTAAACAATCTTCTGCTACATTTAAAGCTCCTAGGAAAAGGAGAGCAAGTAAATCCCAAAGCCCAAAGAGAGCAAATTATAAAATTGTAAAAATCAGAGCACAGATAAATGCAATGGAGGTGAAGAAAACAATACAAAAACTAATGAAGAAAAGAGCTCGTTTTCCCATAAATGAAATAGTTAGGCAGCAATCTCACAAAGGAAGTAGAAGATTTAGAAAGTGGAATTTATAGTACTCTGAATGATGAGATAGAAGACAATCTTGGAAAATGAAAAGATGTTCTTTGCTTATGGACAGGAAAAACAAAGATTGTGAAAGTGGCTATAATCTCAAAACTGTTCTACAGGTTCAACAGAATCCTAATTAAAATTCCATTAGTATAACCGACAGAGCTACAGAAAACATTCCTGAAATTGATCTGGAACTGGAAGAGACCTACAAAAGCAAAGAAATCCTAGACAACAAAGCAAAGTCAGGAACCATTACAATCCCTGACTTGAAATTATACTACAAAGCTACTGTGATAAAATCAGCATGGTACTGACAAAGATAATAGACCTTAGGATCAACGAAACAGATAGGAAGATGCAAACACAGCTCCAAACACGTTCAGCAATCCTATCTTTAAGAGGCCAAACATGTCTACTGGAAGAATGATACAATGTTTAATAAATGGTATTGAAAAACTACCTTTTACATGCTGAAGGCTAACATTAGATCCATTTCTATCACCATGCACTAAACTACAATCAAAATGGATCAAAGATTTAAATATTAAAATGTAAACACTAAATCTTCTGAAAGAAAAAGTAGGTAGGAAATGCAAAGAGAGAAAGATAGTTTATGAACAAAAACCGAACTGCACAGTAAATAGATTAACGTATCAACAATTGCATCTTTTCTTTCTTTCTAAAAGGTTTCTCCATGACAAAAGAAATAGTCAACAGAGTATAAAGAAAACCCAGAAATTAGGGGAAAGGGGGAAAATACTACAGTGACTCTCCCTCAGATAAAGGACTTCTATCTGGAATATATAAAGAGTTAAAAAAAAAAATATCAGGTCTACAAAATACAAAGGTCAAATTCTGAAATGGGCATCTGAGCTGAATGTACACTTTATGAATGAAGAAATACAAATGACAAATAAACACATGAAAAAATGTTCCACAGCGCTGGTCATTCAAGGGATTTATAATGTTGATATTCGATTTTATGTCAGAAAGAGTGGCTATCATCAAGAAGTCAACCAATAAGAAACGCTGGCAGGACTGTGAGTTCAAAGGAAGTCTTTTGCACTGTTGGTGGGAGTAAAGACTGATATAACCATTACGGAAATCTGTATGGGGATTCTTCAAAAATCTAGGGTTACAGCCGCGTTCCAAGCCAGTGACCCCTCTCCCACCAATCCAGGTGCACACATGGGTATAGCAGCACCTTTTGTCATCATAGCTAAGTTTTGGAAACTTTCTGAATGTCCATCACCTGAGGAGTGGATTTAAAAGATACAGTAATTTCATACAATGCAGCATGACTTAGCTACCAAAAAAAAGATAAATTTGAGGCTTTTATAAATAGATGCAACTAGAGACCATACTCATAAATGAAATAAATCAGATCCACATGCACAAACATCATATTGTCTTGCTAGCTTGAGAGCCTGGAGGAGCAAATAAATCTGAATGTTGCAGTAGATACCATGAAAAGGAAAGAATCTGTTCAGTGGGAAGGAAAACTCAGACAAGGAAACGGACCAAGAAAAAACAGGGGAAAAAAAGATATATTTATGTGAGTACACAAGATAATTGTAATTATACTTCTAATTTCTGATGGTCTATTAAAAGGAGCAATTAATGCTCACTTTTTTAATAATTTTTTCTAACTTTTTAAAACCCATGTTTTACCTTTCTATGTTAACCCAAGTGCATTTGAAGGTGACACTGCTACACAACAGCCACTTGTGAATTCCTGATATTCCTGATGTGTGTTTCATGAAATCTTGAGTCATTTCTAATTTTTCTCACTTGTTTTTATTCCTTAAAACAATATAAAATAAACACAATGAACGACATCTTAGGGAAAAGGCAACAACAAAGATTAATGCAGAAAAATAAATTATATCATTGTCCAATATAAATTGCACAGGGAACAAAGACAAATTTTGTAAATATCTTTTACTGTTAGGTTAGAACAAAGATTATTATTTACAACTGATGATAAAATCAGTGAACACAGACAATCATATTTTAAGCATACTGCTAATCAAAAGTAAAAATGTACTGGAGCAAGCAATGTTAGCACAGAATATTACTTTTTACAATCAGAAAATCACTCAAACATTGCATCTGCAATTCTATTCTTCCCTCCTTCCTTCCTCCCTCCCTCCCTCCCTCCCTTCCTCCCTCCTTCTTTCTTTCTTTCTCTCTTCCTTTTTCTCTTCCTTCCTTTCTTTTTTTTCAGGACCAGGATTTGACCTCACAACCTTGCACTTGCCAAACAAGCACTTGTGCCACGGAGCTATATCTCTGGCCCGTCTATTCTTTCAAATACATTTTGCTTTTGATATATGGAAAGATATAATTTAGGATAATTACATTACAATTTTAGGGTCATAAATATATCATGTAATCAGAAATCATCTCAGATAAGTAAAAGATATATTATTTAAATCTGCAAATATTCTACAGTTTAACTTAAACTATCTCATAAAATGTTGTTTATGATATCTTGCTAGTAGCAAAATAATCTCAGTTTTACCATTTTTTATTCAATAAAGGTTCTAAAGTATCAGTGAATGGCCTAAAGGGGGGCAACATGGCCAATGGAAGGCCTAGACAGCTCACAAAGTTCTCTTTCACTGGAATAAGTGGAAGTTGACTATTGCTTGTGCTTGTAAAAAAAAAAAAAAAAAATTGAAAGGATCTTTTCTCTGTCCCAATCAGAACTTTGTCACCTATAGTAGGAGGCTACAGCAGACTTCCAGAGAAGGAGAAAATATAGTATGACCCTGAATGTGAATTATAGCAAGGAAGATTTTAGAGATTCAAAAATGGTTACCATTTCTTACTGAAATTTGTCAATGTAAGCATGTGTTAGCTCTGCGTTATAAAGTCTGTGTAGTTTCTGAAATGACTAGCGGTGAATTAATGCAACACTGTGGGTTCCTGAAGAGTGAGAAATGATGGGATCTTTGTGTTTCCATTTCAGCACATAGAACTAGATGACAGAAATCATTGACAGGGACCTTGAGCCCACTGTCCTCTCATGCACAAATTTCTTAGGGAAAAAAAAAAAAAAAAAAAACCTCTGGAGAAGCAAGCTGGTGGAAATCATACGCTTCTGGCCAAGAAGTTTTGACTTTTCAATATTGACAACTGTTTTATGAATTTTAATCAAACCTATTCATATATGGAATATCAAAGTGAATTTCCATGATTTTAACCAGGGGTATCTTGAGTAGTATATATTTTCAAAGAAAATTTCGTGAAATCGCTCCACTTCCATTAAATCAGATTTAGGAAAGAACTGTCTAAGATTTGCGTTAGTAATATGAATCAGGTTTTTGCATTTGTAATTAAAAATAGAAAATATTATTTAATAAAAGGTCTTAGTCACTTTTCTTGTTGCTTAGCCAATGGTACAGCGAGAACTTCTACAGTCAGTAGAAGCTTCAGTCCATACTTGGCTAGCTCCAAGGCAAGGCGGCACATGGCAGAGGGCAGCAGAAAACAGCAAAGCAGCACGGCACGAGGCAGAGGGCAAATGGTTCACACAGTCCACGGCAACAGTTCACAAAAGCAACGAGAAAGGGAGAGAAGGAGCAAGCTTCCTTCATGCCCTTGTGTTGGACATAGTCTACCCACCCTAGGGCCGCGTAGCACTCACACTCTTAGTCCCAACACTGAGCTATGAATTGGTCACAGACTCCCCACTTCTAAAGGCTGTGGGCCCTTACCTGCACGAGGCTTTGGGGGAGCGTTTAGGAACCAACCATAACAAGGTCCTTTCAAAAATTTTAATGTGAAACATGAAATGAAATTGCAATAGTTTTAAGGCTGGCCATATATCTCAGTGGACTAAAGTGCCTGTGTAGGCAGAGCACAGTAGCCTGGATTCAATCCCTGGTGTGCGATGACAGCCCCGCTCCCAGGGCATGCTGAGACAGTGATTGGGATTGGGTGTGGTAGTGAGTGCCTGTGATCCCAGGACTTGGGAGGCTGTAAACAGGAGAATCATTACTAGTCTGATATACATAGTGAGACCCTGTAGATCCTGTACTATATACATTAGAAAAAAGATGGAAGTTATGTTTTTCAAATGCAGTAGTTGCGCGAAATTAGTTTGAAAATCAGCATTAAAATCTTGGTATTATCTCTTTCTTCTTGGGCAATGCAAATGCAATTGAGGACTAAGCAAAAGCACCACAACAAAGAGATAAAAAAAATAAATTATCAGCAAGCACACATGGGAAATGGTGAAATACAGCAATAACGATAAACTGAGGAGAAAAGGAAACTCTTGAAGCTGCACTTAAGAATGGTAATTATCACTCATGTCTGTTCAATTACATTAATGTTTAAAATAGCTATTGTGTGCAGTGTCAGTAATGAGCTACATAACTGTATTTGTAACACAGTGCATGGATGGATACCTATATGCCCCATAACAGAAGTGAAGCTATCACAAGCAGCAATTAAAAACTCTTGGTCATGATCGCCTAACTATTCAATGTACGCTAAGTGAAGTTAACCTTAAATATGGAGACGCATCATAGCCAACAAACTCGGTGGGTGGAGAGATACAGGAATGAGTAAGGTAATGAATAAAGAAAACTCTGAAAATGCTATTTTCTCTGTCAAAAGCCAGTCACCTGATTTCTCTTGGTGTCGCTTTCCCTACAAAGTGTTGCTCTTCCATTAGCTTCCTTGAGACAGAAGTGAGATACCTGGAGCTCATCTTCTTCAGCATTCACTAACAATACTCATCTGTCCCTTTACTTCTAGGAAAAAGTAGATCTCCACCTCACAGTAATGTCTGAGACTGTCCAAGGATAGTCTAAGAAACCATTAGACAATCTAGTTTAATTTGATTAAATATATTTACCTCAGCCCTCTCCAAAATTCAAAGAAAATAGGTTATAAAATTTGTTATAAAAGGACCAGTGAGAAAGCTCAACAGACCAAGTGCCTGTTTAGGGAAGGGCAGGGTCCACGGCTCCATCCCTGGCATCATAGGCTGTTCCTGCCCTGACCCCCAGTGTGCTGAGAAGGCCACAAGACTGGGCATGGTGGTGCACGCCTGTAATCCCAGCTAGGGAGGCTGAAAAGAGGAGGATCCAGCTGCACAGTGAGACTCTATGCAATAATGATCACAATAATAATAATTTTAAAATATGTCAGGGCTGAGGCAGGAGGATCACTAATTTCAAGGCACTTGTAACAGTGAATTCAAGGCCAGCCTGAGCAATACAAGGAAACTGTGTCTGAGAAAGGAAATAAAGTAAAACGAAGTAAAAGAAAAGAGAAAGTACACAGGGAGCCAAACAGTTTGGTTTGTGTCATTGGTAAGAAAACCGGTGCGTTTTGCAGCCACCACGTCAAGTAAAAGAAACCAAATAATCCTATGGTTTCCCTTTCATGAGAGAAAGGGGAGGGGCCTGGCAGGATGGCTCAGTGGTCTAAAGCGCCTGCTTAGGAAAGCTTGGGCGGCTGCAGGGACCGCGGTTCGATCCCTGGCACCACGTGCAGCACCAGTCCTGCCCTCAGGGCAGGCTGAGCCAGCCATGAAAATAAATAAACAAAGAAAACTTCTGAAACGAGAGAAAGGGGAGAAGCAATGAGGAGAACGAAGCATGCAAGCAGTGGAGGGAAGCGGACATAACAGGAGCTAATGTCAGCTGCGTCCAAGTCCCCCTGCCCACAGCATGAGGAACCGAGAGTGCACTGCAAACACGCACTACAAATGAACAGTCAGTGGAACAGACTGAGCTGCATAAGAAAAGTAAGGTGAGAAAAGAAACCCGGTTTCATCGGGATCCCAGATCTGTGTTCCTAACAGTATTACACGTGAATTCCCACTTATAGCAAATACTTAATGCAAGGAAAAATGACTTGTCTAGATATACAAATGGTTAATGATCCAAGTTATATTCTGTGCACAGTCACAGTTGGCTCATCAGTTATTTGGTTTTTAATTCAAAAGAAAGACTGGTAGCAAAGAAAACAAGTACAAAATTTGCTATTTAAATCTTTCAGTGTTTCTGCAGAAAGTCTGAATAAGTAGTGTTGTTTTATGTACTAGGGAGGATTAAACAGCATCTTCATTAATTCTGTAAGTACGTTGGGTTTTTCTTATATACAAAGGAGAAACAAAATTGAAACAGATAAAGCCAAAGTGAAAAAAATCTATGAAATAACACAATGCTGAGAAATAATATTTAAGAAGAAATCAAAGGAGTGGAGAGTAACTAAAAAGACTGGAAGAGAAAGGGTAAAGGATTTAAAAATTAAACAGAAGGGGAAAGATTAAAGAAGTAAAAGCAAAAAGCAAAGCAGCAGGATTTAAGAAACTGTACCAAGAAGAGAAATGGAGCAATGGCAAAGAATAGCAAGTGGCAGTGGAAAGGCCCGTAAAGTAACGAAGACAGAAAACGGTGGCGAAATGAAAGCAACTTCAAATTAATTTTAAAGCATATTAAAGATGTAGTATTAGCAGGTTTCTGATGTTTTTGCATCTTCTTTTCTTCTGCTACTGATAAAAAGAAAATTGACTCAGACCAAAGTTAGAACAAAGCTCCAACGTTTCAATGTGTGGGGTTACAGCTCGGTTTAGTATAACGTGTTCCATCCCTGACCAGTCTTGTAACACTGCGCAAGTTACTTTTATCTACCCCACACCTCTCCATGTTCTGAGCTGCATAGTGAAGGAACTCTCACATTATTGTTACTACTACTATTATTATTATTGGATCAGAAATATATATTTATTTTTTTAAACTTATTTTTTATTTTTTACAATGATTACTACATCGTATCTTGTTGTCCTCATCGTAGATGTTCAGAGTACAAAGTGCAGACATGATTTCTTGTCTAAACATCATTAGTAAAGATCTTTCTTTTCATTGCACAAAGAGAAAGTAGCTGTGTATTTAGTGCAACGGTCCATAACAGTAGTGGATTGTCAGCTCATCTCGTATTACTGGAGGCTGTTGACTTGAGCCTTTTACAGCTCAGCATATTAATACGGCTTTCCTTCTTATACCTCATGATTTAACTTTTCTGCTGGATGGTTAAGACCAAGATAAAGAAAACTTATATTAGAAAAAAAAATATATTATTAACTACCGTACTCATCACTCTGGTTTGTGTATATTATGCTGTTTATAAAATTAGCAAGAAGTAATGCGCAACCATTTGGGAAGAAAATTTGAGATTCTTACAAAGACAAAAGTTGTCTCGACCTTATAATGATGCACTGCGAATTTACAGCTTAAAACTTGTGACCACACAACAACCCAGAATAGCAATGCTTATAGCAGCTCTACTTACAATTATCAAAACTTGGACCCAGCCACCAAGTCTAATAGACAAACAGATAAATAGAAATATCTATACAATAAAATGTTACTTGGAGACTTCAAACCATCGGAAGAGATAAAGCAACCCTAGATTCACGATGCTAAGTCAATAAAATAAGTCTGTAAACAGCTTATTAGTCCAACTACAGGATGCTCTACAAAAATCAAAACTATAAAAATGTAAATAAATTGAGTGTTTTCTGCAGGTTAAGAGGAGACCAGGGCAGAAGCCTTCATGGAAGGGAGAGCATAGGGAGTGTATAGGAGGGTCGAACCATGCGGCATCACTCAGACAAGGTGGCCACATGGCATTCAGTATCTGTCTGAGCCATCAGGAACACTGAGCTTCAGCTAGTAATGACCTAGCAGTGGTAGCCTCATTGTGGAAGAACAGACTGCATTAACCCAAGCGGATAATAACAGGGGAAAGTGTTTGGGCGTTAGGAGGTCTCTTTATTTTCTACTCACTTTTTCCCCTGTAAACTCGAAGCTAATCTTTAAAATGTCTACTAGTAAAGAAGAATAAGCGAATGCATTACTCTATATACTTATAATCCTTCCATTGTAATGTTTTTCATGGAAAACAGGCACCATATAAAATTGTTATGGTTTCTGTTTAATTGTCCACCCAAAGCCTCATGCAATCGTGGGGCATGACTTCTATAGATTGAGACTTGATTCGCGATCCCTGGGATTGTGTTTTAGCACTGATGGGATTATCAGTCTGAGTATAGCTGAGGCTATGGGTGTGGTCTAGGGCAGATATCCTAAGGCGGAGAGCCTGAATGTAATATAAAGAGAGACAGAAACAGACTGAGCTGTTGCTCTCTACTTCCCTGTTTGGTTGGCTACCTCTGCCACCATTTTGTTGCAGTTCCACCGCCATGAACTGGATGCTCTCTGCCCTGTTCCACTCAGTCTTGGGCAAGCCGAATATGGACTGAAACCTCCATGAACTGTGAGCTAAATAAACCTTTCCTTCCTGCATTTTGAGTGTTGGGTATTTGTCCCAGCAACCTAAAATGTAACTAAGACAATGATTTGAAGTTTTGTTTTACTATCTGGTACTTGTGAAAGCTCAAAGTTTTTGTCCCCAAAAGTGTCTCAAATCACACTCTTGGGAGGCAGGGAACAAATAGGTTTGGGGGCAGTGAATACACTCATTAAACCATAGGTCTCTTGGGAATTTTAAAATTTATTAAGAGTTATTCTTTCCTGGTAACTCTATGTAAATGGATAACTAATAAGTCTCTGTGAAGATCAGAATGGGAACTTATAACGAAAAACAGAAATTAAGTGCACTCATTTGTTCACCATATATTTAGTTCTTCTAGTTCCATGAGCCAGTTTTCTATACAAAAATGACAGATGCAAGCAAAGACTTTCTGGATGGTACACCAATTGCATAAGGAATAACACCAAAAACCAACAAATGGAAAAATATAGAATTGCAATGTTTTGAACAGCAAAAGAAACAACCCACACCATGAAGACACAACCTACAGAATAAGAAAAAACTTTTCCATGTACTTCTGAAACACAGGACTAATATTTAGAATATATAAAGAATTGAAAAAGTAGAACCACCAACATTACTGTGTCAAGCCCTAGACAACTGAAATAGAAATTTCTCAAAAAAATGTACAAATATGCTAATTTCATCAAAAAATGTTCAGCATATCTGGGCATTACAGAAATATAAAACTAAATAAACTAAGATCTCTTTTTACTGTAATGAAGATGGCTATGGTTAAAAGCTTAAATTTAAACACTGCTTCTGAAAATGGGAGGAAGGAGCATTGCTTGTGGATATGTAAATTACTACAACCACCACAGAAACCTATGTGAAGATTCTTCAAAAATTTAAAGATAGAAAATTCTGCTAGACACAACTATACCTCTTCTTTATATCTTCCTGGAATGGCCTAACAAATCATAATACATAAAGCACAACATATTGATAAGTATAATACATTCACATAAGGGTTGCATTCAGGAATTAGTCTACATGTCCATTAGAGGAGTGTTATCCTCAATATACGAAGAATTTGAAAGCAATTTGCTCCCTCTAAGCATCAGAGGAATTGATACAATAAAGATGTATGTATGTACAGTGACCCAGAAAGGAAGATGAACACCAGTCAGCAGTGGGGAAATGCAGATGCTCAGAGAAACAAGTGAGACACAAAAGCTGAAATAGTGTGTGGGTTTTCTTAGATGATAAACCCAAAATAGCTGGTGATGTAGCTTAGTGGTACAAGTGCCTGCCTGCAAATGCAGGTTTCTGAGTTCAACCCCAATTACAAAATCAATCAATCAATCAATCAATCAATCAATCAGAAAGAGAGAGGGAGTAAAAGAAACCCCAAATATAAATAAATAGCAAAATAAAATAGAAATGACAGTAAACTTGGAAGGAGGGTTTGTGGAGATGGAGCAGGGATCTAGAATGAGGGAGAGGAGAGGGTGGGAGAAGATGGATATATCTCAGATAGAAAAATAAGGGAGGGAAAGGAAGGAGGAAATCAAAAAGATTTATGGACCTTTTACACATGGAACATACACATATGTATTTATACCCAAAGAACCGTAAGACATTGCATGACCCAACATTTGCAAGCTGGAGGAACAAGAAAGGTTGAGCCCAAACCAGGGGCCCACTGGTATAAATTCCAATGTAAATGTGAAAGAAGTAAAAGGTGATAAAACCCAAGAGAAGAACAAGAGGGAGACCAGAACCCCTGTCTGCCTGGAACCAAGCAGGCCTGGTGTGCGCACGTAGGTAAGGAGCTTCCTGCTTGACCATGCCCACTGGATACTTCCTTGTCCAGAGTCCAGCGAAAGGTACTTGTAGGTTTTGCAGACCTCAGACGCAGTATCTCCTGTGGAACCCTGCATCAAAATTCCCTGCAGAGGGCTGGGTTCAGAACCTCACAGCTAATCCAGGAGCTGAACATCTTCCTAGAGGAGCACAGCGGGCTCACTTCCATGAGCAGCAGCAAGAAGAAGCGGAGCACAGCAGCCAGATGCAGCCAGCACATCTGGACAAGTTCCAACTTGATTGATCGTGATCTGAGTTTCAGTAAGTGCTACCCGCATAACTGTACCAGAGCTCTACACGAAAGGGCAAAGGACAGTGATATACAAAACGACAAAGAGAAGATCACAAATAGCTACTTTGAGAAACTTTACTCTCATAGATTTAAGATGAAAAAGACATATCCCTAGAAACATACACTTTACCAAAACTTCGTCAAAAAGATATAAGAACTCTCAATAACACAAAAACAGCCCATGAAATACAAAATGTAATAATAATAATAGTAATAATAATAATAATAATAATAATAAACTATTGACAAATAAAAGTTCAGGTCCTCATGGATTCACAACCGAATTCTATATCTACAGAAGATAAACTCCCAATACTCCTCAAAATCTCCAATGAAATGGAAAAGCAATCAATCCTCAAAAAAACATTCCTGGAGGCAAGTATTATACTGAAAGCAAAGCCAGAGAAAAATGCAACTAAAAAAGAGAAATACAGGCCAATCACTCTCAAGGCAAAAGAAAATCCTCAATAAAACCATAGCAAATAGAATACAACAAATCATTAAAAAAGATTATTCTTCTAGATCAGGTATGATTCATCCCAGAAATGCAAGGATGGATCAACATGCAAATCTGTTAATGCACTCTGTCAATAAAGTCAAATACAAAAACCACATGAGAAGCTCACTTGATGCAGAAAAGCTTTTAGACAAAGTCCGAACTTATTCATCCTGAATGATCTACAGAAAATTGGAATAGAGAATATCTACTTCAATTTGATAAAAGCTATCTATGACAATCAAACAACTAACATAATTCTAAATGGGGAAAAACTGAAGTCTTTTACTCTCAGATCTGGTACAAGACAAGGATGTCCTCTATCAACACTCCTATTCAACATGGTACTGGAATCATTAGCAACAGCCATTAGACAAGAGAGAGAAGAGGAATAAGAATAGGTAAAGAAGAAGTTAAAAGATCATTATTAGCAGATGACATGATAGTCTACTTGGAAGACCCATAAAACTCAACCAAGAAGCTACTAGAATTAATAAACAAGTTCAGTAGCATAGCAGGATACAATGTCCACACACAAAAAAATCAATGCATTCCTCTACACAGATAACAAATACACTGAGAGAGAAATTAGAGGAACAATGACTTTTACAATAGCACTAGAAAAATTGAAATACTTTGGAATTAACCTAACTAAAGAAGTAAGATCTAGTCGATAAAAATTACAGTATTCTGGAAAAAAGAAATGATAGAAATTTTGAGAAAATGGAAAGATTTTTCCTGCTCCTGGATAGGAAAACCAATATTGTGAAGATGACCATACTTTCTAAATGGTTTTACAAATTTAATTCAATCCCTATCAAAATACCACCAACATATCTCACAGACCTGGAGAAATCATTCCTAAAATTTATTTGGAACCAGAAAAGACCTAGAATAGCAAAGACAATCCTGGGAAACAAAAATAAGGCAGAAGATATTACAATTCCTGACCTA
Organism: Myocastor coypus; assembly: GCA_004027025.1. Lineage (NCBI taxonomy): Eukaryota > Metazoa > Chordata > Mammalia > Rodentia > Myocastoridae > Myocastor > Myocastor coypus. Next base: position 35,467 of record PVJA010004382.1, on the reverse strand, counting down.
AAATTATAGAACAAATCTACAGTGATAAAATCAGCATGATTATTGGCAAAAAACATAGACATGAGGATCAGTGGAACAGATTACAAGATGGAGAAGCAAATAAAAACACACTTGGACACCTCATCTTTGACAAAGCTGCCAAACATGTTAACTGGAAGAAAGACAGCCTCTTTAAAAATGGTGCTGGAAAAATTGGCTCTCTACATATCAGAAACTAAAATGAAACAGGTCTATCACCACGCACTAAACTAAAGTTAAAATGGATTAAGGATCTAAATATTGAAAGAGAAACACTAAATTTTCTGGACAAGAATGTAGGAGGAAACCATGAAGACATCGGGATAGGCAAACAGCTCATGGCCAGCAATCCAAATGTATGTTTAACTCTTGAAAGAATCAACAACCAGGACATCCTCTGGCTGAGAAGATTTTGCATGTGAGAAGAAATTACCAACAGCATGAAAGGACAACCCACAAATTTTGTAAAAAAAAAAAAAAAAATACATAACTAATAAATATTCAGACAAGGATTTTCTATTTAGAATTTATAAAGAACCAAAAAAAATTATGGTCCCAAAATTAAAAGACCCAATCCAAAAATAGGCATCTGAGATGAACACACATTTCTAAGAGAAAGAAACTCAACAAAGTTATAAATACATGAAGAAATATTCCACTTCCCTAACCACTCATGAAATGCAAATTAAAGCAACACTTAGATAGCATCTTACCCCAGAAAAAATGGCTATCATAAAGAGTCAACCAACAACAAATGTTGGAGAAAAAGGAACTGTGGGGAAAAAGGAACTCTTCTCCATTGCTGTTGGGAATGCAGACTGGTGCAACCATTACTGAAAGCAGTGACTCCTTAGAAAACTAGAACTGGAAATCTGATTCAGTCCAGCTATCCTGCTACTGGGAATTTTCCCAGAAGAACTGAAAACATCACATCACTGTGATATTTGTGCATCAATGTTTATAGCAGCACAATTTGTGATAGCCAAATCTTGGAAACAACAAAAATACTGATCATCTGAAAAATGGTTGAAAAAGATGTGGTGTTTTTATACAACGGGATATTACTAAGCTATAAAGAGCGATATATTAGAAGACTTTATATATAAGTCTTGAAAATATACTCATAAGTGAAATAAACCAGACCTACATATGTAACTATTATATAGTCTCCCTAGTGTAAGAACTGAAAAGAATAAATAAAAATGGAAAAGCATAACAAAGTTGAATGGAAATCAACATTTTAAGGTTTAAACAATGAAGACACAGGAATTGGCCCTAAAAACCTCAAACAGGTTTTTTACACTGAGGATAGCATTGTGTAACACTAAAACTATGCTTGGAATGCCTGTCATTCTGGTCTCTTAGATGTGTGCCACTGCTAATGAAATTTCAGTTACTGCTGTACTCTCTCTGAAGTAAATGGTTGTTTTACAAGAAAAAAAGAGATATTAAAAGAGAGTAAGAGACAAGGAAAAATGCGATAGGATTTTCTGGCCATGATTATGTATAATGCTTAGATTTCAAAATTTCAGTGTAAAAAATTTCTATAGGGATTAATTAGAATATTAATGATGGATGGAAAATAACGATTCCAAGCTAAGTCTAAGACATTTGATATTCAGTATGACAGTGATGTTAAACTCACGTACCTATATGATAGAGTAATAGTATCATTAATCTTCTTTTCTGGAGGGTTAAGTATGTAAGTTTACAGAGCAAAAATTAGAGAAAAAGAAGAGCTACAAGGAAGCCAGTATTTTGGCCCTAACTCTTCCAGATCGGTGAGGACTCAGGACATAAGAGAACCTGTGCTGTAACATCCCATAACTCAGTAGTTTCCGCATTTTTCTGATCAAGGAGATTTTGAGGCTACAGAGGAAGCTCACTGATGATGTGTAGTGTACATAAGGTGAGTTACCTACAGAGAAAATATTCTCTAAGGCTTTCACAGAGAGCAAATTGATCAGGCAATGACCATGACTCATCCAGAAAGCTGACACTGACAAAGTTCTACAAAACACTGGGCATGATTTCAACTTAAATCCTGAGGGGATTTGACTGACCTTCGGAGATCCAAAAGTTCTATGTTCTGTTATACAGGTCTGGCTTTAACTTGATCTTAACCACCCAGCAAAAATGTTTAACCACAAGGCAAAAGTAAAGCTCGATAAGTATGTTGAGCCATAAAAGGCTTAAAGCAACAGCTTCAACGTTGCCAGTTATGCTATAACCCACTACAATTATAGAACATTGGACTATGGATACAGCTACTTTCTCTTCAATGAAAAAATAATTTTTTTTATCAATAAAGATTAGAAAAACTAACATGCCCACATCCTGTGCTCTAAATAACTACTATCAGGAGAACAATATGCATTGTGTCAATTACTGGGAAGGTACTACTAATGTCACATTGTTATTTTTTATTAAAAGTAATAAAAAATAAAAAATAAATTTCTCACACACACACACAAAAAAAAAAAGAAAAAGAAAAAAACAAGCGGGATGTCCCAGATCAAGCCGAGAACAAATCCACTGTCCCTTTGCTTCTCGTTCCACTCAGGACCTGAGCAGATTGGAAAGCGTCCACCTTCTTTGTGGAAGCCATCTTCTCTACTTAATGTACATATACTGATCCACACGCTGATCCTCTCCAGAAAAACTCTCATAAATACACTCAGAAATAATATTTTACCAGCCATTTGGCCGTGTCTTTGCACAATGGAGGTGGCACCTAAAATTAATCATCACAAGAATACTTTCATCCAGGAAAAAATAAAAATAAAAAGCAGTAGTACAATGAGGGTATTTGCCCAAGTGCTCTCATTTTAAAAACCAGCAGGCAAAAGGGCCAGCCATATAGCTCAGTGGATCAAAGCACCTACTTCAGCGGACACAAGCATCAGGGTTTGATCCCCGGATTGCCATGCGAAACTGGTCACCAGTGTTCATTGAGACAGAGTTTCGGACTGGGTGTGGTGGCCTGTACCTTAATTCCACTGCTTGGGAGGCCGAAAACAGGAGCATCATTGTGAGCCAGATCTACATTGTGAGACCCTGTAGGCCCTGCACAAAATACACAAAGAAAAAGAGAAACAAAGAACGAAAGAAAGAAACTAGTAAGCCAAAATAGAACGTAAAAAAATAAAGGCAACAGCTTTGCTTTGCCTTCATAGGACATTCTGCCTCAGATAAAGCAACGCTTCTTCAGAAAGTGTGCATTCATAAACATGCATTATCTGCATGGAATGCTTTACAAAGAATCATCACCTTAAGCTCTAATATGATTAAAGGATCCAATTATTATGTTACTTCAAGTGAAATATGATAAATGCATATCTTGACGAATCGCTGAAACAATGAGTGATCAATAAAATACTGAAAGAATAGAGATATTATGCTGTTACTTTTCTTCTCAAGAAGAAAGTACTGAATTTTTTAGTGCAAAATATCCCCCAAGTAATAATCACGCTGAAAGTATATTTTACTGTTTTCTTCATTTTTGCACATGATAAAATCATTTAGAATAGTATGACCATTGATAGCTGAAACACTAAGGAAGCTATCCTCAGATCAATTCTCAGAATTTTATAGAGAAATTCCTGGCTGGGGAGATAACTCAGTGGTCTAACTGTCTGCCTGGCAAGCACAAGGACCTAAATTTGATCCCCAGTACATCATGCCATGTTGGTCTCACAGCTCGGGGCACAGTGTGCTGGCCTCAAACCAGACATGATGGGCCATAGCTATAATTACAGTACTGGGGAAGCTGAGACAAGAAAATCTCTATGAGTCCAAGTTGCACAGTGAGACATTATACTAAATAAAGGAAAAATAAAAATTAAATATTAAGAAAAAAGAAATTCTTATACGTGGATTTCTCTTTTATTATACTAATACTTTTATCTGAAAAAGAAAGATGGGAGAAAGATATAAGTATATATTTGTGGGATTTATGTTAACACATTAGAATGAAGCTTCAAGTTTGAAAGAAAAGGCACCTCCACGACTATATTTTAAGTGATAGAATGATAAAAAGCTACTGAGTTAGCCTATAAGAAGGTCAAAAGTATCTAATAATTTTTTTAATTAATTAATTAATTTATTTATTTATTTATTTATTTATTGTTTCAGAACCTTTGTTTGTTTATTCACTTATTTTCATGGCCGGCTCAGCCCGCCCCAAGGGCAGGGCTGGCGCAGCATGTGGTGCCGGGGATCGAACCGCGGTCCCTGAAGCCGCCCAAGCTTCCCCAAGCAGGCGCTTTAGACCACTGAGCCATCCCGCCGGGCCCTCTAATAATTTTTTTAAAGTATCTAATAATTAAGTCTGAGCTATAATATTGTATGGAAAGGGCAGAATTCATTTCTTTAGAAAATATGTATTCTCCACGGCAGAAAAGTAGCATACTGGGTACAGACGATTGCAATGCATACCAATCAATTGAGTCAATTGTAAGACAAAAGTGTCTTAAAAAAGAATTGATGAGGAATAGGATTATGCTAAGGCAGGAGGGAGGCGTGGGAAGTGAGAGGAAGCTGTTACTGTTTGTGTCTAGATGTCCCTACAAAGCCTCATGCAGTCACAGGGTTGCTTCCAGACTTAATTACTAATTAATGATTCAATGCTGGGATTATGGGTGTGAGTGCTACATCCAGCCTGGAGCAGATAATCTGCCTTACGATATAAGGAGGGGAGAAAGGTGAGCTAGCTGCCGCAGCTGCAGCTTCTCTGTTGGCTCTTTGCTGTGTTCTACCTCCATGAATGACTGCCTTCTGCCATGGACCAGTCTGCCTCGGAGCCAGCTGAGGATGGACTGAAACCTCCACTAACTGTGAGCTAAATAAACCTTTCCTTCCTTCACTTTGGGTGTTAGATATTTTGTCCCGGCAACAAGAGAAAAGCAACTGAGACAGAAGTTAATTACACATTTTGAATTCTGATTTTCTGGGTGTTTCCATTTGTCATATAATAAACCATATATCTCATTATGAATAACTGAGAAGATTCAAGCATTGAGCTGTAGCTTGTGAATTGCTCTAAAAGCTATTCAGAATTTGCACGCTACAGCTGGTCTCACATTCTTCATTTTCTAGTGGATGTGTGATGAATAAATAAACAAGTTCGCATAGTCCAAACACTAAACCATTCATGCTTCCCTCATTTATTCATGCAGTAAGCCCTTCACTCAATGAAGATTTTCTGATCTATGAAAGGGTCAGCCTTATGCTGCGTAATAACCTGAGCAACACTCACACCTTATATGCCCAAACCGAATTTACAGAATGTAGGCGCAAAGGTAGCAAACCAAAGCGTGGCATAATGAGGGAGCTTGCGTGAGCTCTAGGAAAGCACAAAAGCATGAAGGGGAAGCAAGCTTCATGAGACAAGGAGGCCTACAAATGCTCACAGACGAGGCATAGCTCACCATCAAACCCAACAGATGAGGCAAACACCATCCTCGGGACGTGAAGGGGAGAAAGCCCAATATTGCAAGCCACCAAGGTAAGGGCTATGGCCAAGCGACATTGCCAAGGTGGGAAGAGCTAAGAGAAAGCGGAGCCAATGAGGTAGGAAAGTCGGACAAGAGCCAGACAATACAGTGCATTTCAAAGCGAAGGTAAGGAGTCTGCATTTTATTCCAGGTACAAGAAAAGGCTCTGACCGATGAGTAATGTGATCTGATTGACCTTATGAATATAATCCAGGGATTGTGCTCTGCACAACAGAAACTAAATTTGTGGCAGGAATTCTTCGCTGCCTTAGGTGCCACGAGACTTTCTGACAGTCTTTTTAAGTCTACTACCATGAGTTGATTATTTGTCCCCTTTAAAGTTCATGCTGAAATGTAGTAGAGCTGTGAAATAATAGGAGGTGGAACTTCTGAAAGGTAATTAGATCCTGAGGGTTGTGTACTCATGCAGCTGATTGGTGCTAATAAAAAGGTGCCTCTTTCTCTCTCTCTCTTCGCTGTCTCTCTCTCTGTCTATCTGTCTGTCTGTCTCTCTGTCCCTTCTATCTCTGTCTCTCTCTCTGTCTCTCTGTCTGCCTCTGTTTCTCTGTCTCTTGACTCCCTGCTCTAGAAGCTCACATCTGATCAGAAAGGGCACAGGACACAGTCTGTCTGTCAGTCAGTCAGTCCGTCCATCCATCTGCTGGCCCGCCTACCCACCTGCCTTCCTACCTGCCTGCCTGCCTAATTCAGGTGAGACTGCTGGGGCATCCCAGGTAGTCAGTCTGTCAGCACTCTGATCAGTACCAGAAGAGGTGTGTCTGATCAGCTCTGTTAGCTAAGGCCACTCTCACAGGAAAGGAGTTGCAGTGTCTCACCTGTGAGCAACTGCTAAATGGACCAGACAGTCTAAGCAGTACGCCGCTCTGTCTGTGCCCCAAGACTGGGGAGCGCTGGTCACTGCAGCTGACTGAGACATCACCTGAAGTCCCGAGGCAAATGACAGCACAGATTTGGATACCACACCCTCCTTAGGCAAGGTCATGCCTGCGTCCCTGCAAGGGTTCTGCTCAGGTGGACATCTCTATAGGCCCTCTCTGGGGCACCCACCCTTTGCTTGTCATCTTTCAAGCATACGGGATACACACTTAGAAAGTCACAGACAAGAACTAATTAGACAAAACACACTGTTCCTGAATGCAGGAAAAAGGGCTTTTATAGAGTTAGAATTCAACCCATCCATTCTCTGCAACTCAAAGGAAAGAGAAAGGGAGAAGGTAGGCCCACAGGTTCCTGAGATTCTGCCCCGGCACCCTCATCAGCCACCACAGCTGCTGCCAACGCCTATAGCTCACTTCCCACTCCCGACTCTTCCCTTTCTAGCAGACGAACTGTTTCCGTTAGCCACTGTAGTCAGCCACAGGGGTCCTCCATCCAGGGCCTTCTGCTTGCACACCTGTCCTGCTCTGGTGGGGTTCTCGAACAGCACTCTCAGATGACTGTACACCATTCCTGCAGAGTTCCATATTTTGTCTGAGGAAAATTGGACTTTCAGCCCTGACAATTGCGTCATCATCAACTTTTTAAAGGCCACCTCTGCTAGAAACCACACAAATAAAGCACTTCTCAGTGACATCAAAAAGAGGGACAAGAATTCCATTAACTAATTCCAAAAACCTAATTTAAAAAGACACCTGGGCCAGTAAGATGGTTCAACGGCCTAAAGCACCTGCTTAGGAAAGCTTAGGCAACTGCAAGAATTGAAGTTAGATCCCCGTAACCACATACTGTGCCAGCCCTACTCCCAGGCCAGGCTGAGCAGGCCATAGCAGAAAAAAAAAAAAAAAAAAAAAAAAAAAAAAAAAAAGACACCTGACATCTGTAAGACAGTCCAGCTTCATAGATAGCCATACCCTCTGGTTATGACTTATGAGAATGGTGCAGACTACAGAAATGGGTAAATTGTATCAAAACTTTAACCTGGGTCAGATGACAACACTTTCATTGGTCTAACGGGTAGGCCAGACCAGACTCCCTTCCTGGGGTGGGCCACTGGGAGCCCATGGCCCTATGTTCGGGACAACTAGGACTCCAGCTCCGGCCAGCCATAAATTTGGAGCTTGGGAGAACATCTTACCAAAGATGAATTGCTGTAGAAGCCAATCACCATAGCACTTCTGGGAAGAGCTCACCTCTTTAAAAAAAAATTTAAAGAGATTTAGAGAAAGTAAGAAATAATTAGAAATGACATAGAATTTCCCTAAGTAGAATAATAATAATAATAATAATAATAATTATAATTATATTATTATTAATAATTAATTATATTATTATTAATATCAATAATATTAATGATATTAATATTATTGATATTAATAATATTTATATTAATATTAATATTGCATATGGTGGTCATCAAATTAGTTGCTCAGCATGATATAAGCATGCAAAATTTGTCAAACAAAGTTATACAAAATTAAAAGGGAGACAGAAAAAGAACAAGCCATAGCTGCTCCTTTCAGTAGAACTGTAGAAATCAGCAGCACTCCTGAGAGGGAGACACTGCCTGCAGCAGAAAGAGACAGATAATCGCGACCCTGAAGTTCTAAAAATTCTCCTCCCAGAGGTGTAAAGACTTGCCTTCGTTTCTGACCCTAAACCATGATGCCTCACACTCGCTGCCATTGCTGTGAGACGTAACAGGAAACACAAGCATCCACACATCAGGCTGGTGGACTACTCATCGCGAAGGGCAGGATCTCCACGCCCTGCACAGCGAGGCTCCTCCTGGGAAGGCTGAACTGCCACTAGCACAGAAGTCGCTCTCTGCAGACATTGCTTCAGTCTTATGAGCCCCACGGCCTGCTGGCGCATCTCCCTGGACCTAAGAGATGCCTCTTCTGCCTCTGGTTGGCAACCAGGCCCTCTGCACCCTTCAACAAAAAGGCCGCACTTCTAAAGTCAAAAGCCATCTGACCTGGACTCATTATACCGGAGGTTGACTTTTCAAGAGAAAAAAATAAAAGAAAACAATTGGAGGATAACAGTGGGTAATGTATTTTGTATTGTTGGTTTTAAGTTAGCTTTGCAGAGTAGAAGACATTGGCATTTAATTTTTCAAACTTTCATTTTAATGAACTGAGAGAAATTACTATTATAACTTCCTTTACTGTATTATATAGGCAATAGTTAAGGTGCTTATATTACATATTTACATATGTTACATATTATGCAACATATATGATATATATAATACAAATGTGTGTCAATTTATTGTGGTTTTTATGCTTTTGTTTTTCTCTTCTTTTCTCCATCGCCCCACACCAATTTCTCTTTCATTTTGAACTTTATTGCCATCTTATACAACATCTATTGCACATTTTGGATCTGGTTTACTCTCTCAATTTCTCACACTAGGGAGACAACATGGTGTTTACATCTGAAAGAAAACAGCAGTTAGCCTTTGCCTGCATTTGGCTACAAGGGCCGTCCTTCCAGAGGATGGAGCCTTATTTGGCTTATTTCACTTACAAGTACGTCTCAAATTGCATCCATTTACTCATAAAAGTATCCAGTTTTTCTTTCTTTATGTGTGAGTAGTACTCTAATACATAAAAAGACCACATCTCTTTTATCCATTCCTCAGATGACAAGCAGTGAGGTTGTTTCCAAGATCTAGTTATTACAAATTTGTGCTACTGTAAGCATGGGTGCACATATGCTGCAGTGAAATAATGTTTTGTATTCTTCTGGGTGATATTGAGAAAGGGAATTGCTGGGTTGAACGGAACTGCTAATCATATTTTTTTTTTTTTTTTGAGAAATCTCTACACTGATTTCCAAGTGGTTGTGCTTGCCTACAATCCTAGCAATAATGGAAAGGGTTCCTTTTTCCACACAGCACGGTCAGCATTTGATCTTTCTTTCTGTTTCTTTTTCCTTTCTTTTCTTTTCTTTTTAGTACAGGGTCTACAGGGTCTCACAACACAAATCAGACTCATAGTGATCCTCCTGATTTTAGATTCCCACGTGATGAGATAACAGTTGTGTGCCACCAAGCCCAGGCTCAGTCATCCTCTCAGTGTGCCCCGGGGGCGGTGCTGACACAGCACAACAGGGATCAAGCCCAGGTCTCTGCACTTGCCTAAGCCAGAGCTTGAGTCTGCTGAGCTGATACTGATTTCTTGATGATAGTCATTCTTTCCGGGGTGAGATGGATACTTAGTGTCATTTTAATTTACATCTCTCAAATGACCAGTGATGGTGAACCTTTTTCTCATATATTTATTTGCCATTTGTATTTCTTCATCTGAGAAGTGTGTATTTATCTTGAATGCTCATTTTTGGATTAGATCATGAATAGTCTAAGTTTTAAGTTCTTTATATGTTCTTCATAGTAATGCTTTGTCTAAGGAATACCTGGCATACCTTTCTTCCGACATTGCGGGGTGTGCCCTCACTCTGTGGTTGATTTCTTTTGCTGTGACAAAAGCTTTTTAATAAGAGATGAGTTTCCAGTTGTTGATTTCTTGTGATTGTTTCTGTATGATTGGAGTGTTACTCATAAATTCTTTGGATATATCCATATCTTCAAGCATTTTACCTATCCTGTCTTCTTGCAGATTTAAGGTTTCTGTTCTAACACTTAGTTCTTTGAAGCATTTCAAATTTAGTTTAATGCATGATGGAAGATATGAGCCCCGTCTCAATCGGCAGCACACACAAAGCCCTGGCTCTGCCCTGGCTCTCGTAAAGAAGGCCTCACGGCTGACCAAGACTTTCTGACTGATGACCCCCACACTGCCTGCTCAAAAGGCACTCCGGTTCGGCTCCAATATGGGTTACACGAACGAAACTGCACAAATGTACTGGAGCTGCTGGGTGCTATAACAACAGAATCCCCGGCCGGATGCTGAGCACACCTTGTTTATGGATGGAAGCAGCTATGTAAGCAATGAAGGATCACAGCCAAGATATGCTACGACGACCTTGGACAAACCTATCTTAGCTACAACTCTCTTGCAGAGGTGTTCTGCCCTGCAAAGTGCTTATGACTGCTGTCTGGAAACTTGCCACCCAAGACGCAAAATAACCCACCCCGGGGATCGAGGCACGCCTCCCTGGGGATATGATTGACTGAAACATCAACTGTAGCCACGAGACCTGCCCCCGATGCATGTTCTGCAAGCCCAAGCCGCTGCACTGGCACTTGTAGCCCTGCAGGCAGCTCAGGTTTCCACGTCATTGTCATCAATGCTGACCTGCCATGCCCTACCTGTACTGATGAGAAAATAAAAGTCAGAAGTTCCTGCTATAAAAAATTATCCCTAAATATTGGCTACCTTGATCACTGGCATTGGTAGTAGAAGTAAATAAAAAACTAGATTAAAGAAAAAAACAAAAACTACAGGCCAGGCAGCACACACTCCACAAATGCCTGAACACCATCAAAACAGATTGTAACCAGTATGAAAGACCAGCTGTATCTGTCAACATTCACACACACACACACACACACACACACACACACACACACACAGCCCATGGACATATTAACTATTCCTACAACTTTCAAAAATCCAGCCTTAGATCTGCTGAAAAATTTACCTGAACCAGATAACACACTTTGAAGAGACGCCCAAAGCCTTGCCCTCCTCCCTCTGGCTGCTAACCAGCCCACGCAGAGCCGAGCCCTAAGGACCCCATCCACAGAACTGCTTTGTACCTGTTTCCCTTGATTTCTGTGTTTTCAAGCTGCTTGTCGCTGCTATTGCTTCCCCAACTTCGCTGTGTTTTTCACCTGAAGCTCCAGGAATGGCTGTCCCAAGAGAACATAACAATCGATCAGACCCTTGACCAAGACTTGGTGACCACCTAAGTTACACTGGATGCGCTCCTAGACTGGACCAACTCCCTGATGGCCTTGGCACAGTCATATTGCAGAACAGACAGGCCTGAGTTATGTCTCTTCCAAAAAAAATAATTCAGGGGAAATCTCTATAGTAAGACATTCTTGGGGAGGTTGGCTAGGGCCCATTCTAGCATCATTGACAGTCAATTACTACTTCTCGATGTGATATGCACAGCAAATATTTTCTGGAGAAACTAAAAGAGGGGTAAATGTGACAAGAAATCCCTACTCCACCCCCAGCCAGGATGCTTCAGTTTCTTTTTCGCTTAAGTTAAGAGTTCCAGTTTAGGTTGTTCTTGTCTCCTAAAAACAGCTGATGACTGTGATGCACATCAGGTAAACCAATGCCCAACTGGCAAGCCATTCTAACCCTGCGCTTTCCACTTGTTCATCCCACGTAAGCCCTAGGCCACCAGAGATGAGGGCCTGATATTCTGGGAACGATCTTGATCATTGCCCCTCGCGGGAAATCAGTTTGTCTCCAAATCCTGGGTGTGTTTTTGGTGTTTACGCCTGACATGGTGCTCACAGTGAATAAGAATGAAAGCAAAGAGTTAGAAAGCTAGGCATAAAGAAGAATGGGTAAAGAATTTGGGATTCTTTGCTTATTAGGTGAACACAAATTTCTAAACATGGCTAAAATGTGTGTATGTACTTTCGTTTAATTAGACTTATTTAAAATATATAGATTTTTAAAGAAGATCACTTTGTCACAATGAAAATGTCCAAAATAGAAATATTTTAGTAGAATTTACCCTTTTATTAATCCATCCTGGGCCATAGAAATAGCTCAGTGATCTGAAGCTGCTGCTTAGGCAAGCTGAAGCAAAGCACAGGGACCATGGTTCTATTCCTGACACCACATGCCACATCAGTGCTGTCCACATGGTGAGCTAAGCCAGCCACACACACACACACACACACACACACACACACATAAACCACCAATCTGTAAATATTTATGGAAAGAAGAGCTAGCATTTATTGAATGGTTTCTACATTCCAGGAAATAAGCTAAGTGGTTTATATTATTATATCTGATTTAATCCCCTTAATAAGCTTTGGACACACTTTATTTTCACAAATAAAACAGCAAAATTCAAAGATTATTAGGCAACTTGTCCACTACCAGTAACCTGGACACTGTCAAGGTGTCAGGGGAGCCCAGATCCTGGTGTAAACGAGGGTTCTCTAAGTGTTTATTGTGGAGATGGAAATAGTTGGAGCAGAAAAAAAAAAAAAAAAAAATCGATCGATGGATGGATAAATAGGCAGGCTGGGCCCCAGATCATGAGCAGTCAACAGTTTCAGAGAATTACAAAAGTACAAACACCTTTTGTTACGGGGCACCACAAGTGTAAGTGCTCCCCCTGCAGTGCAAACATTCAGTACTCAAACAGAGAGACGTGTGGCATTTCCTGGAGCAGCTTTGAGGGAAATTCTATGTACACTTTAAACTGTTTCCTTATAGCTACCTCAGTTTTATAGAAGCTCAGTGGGGAAAAAGTCTGTCCTGGCAGTGGGGGCGATGCGGCGGGAGCACAGGTCGCCATCAACACACAGACTTAGTAGCGGCCTGAATCCCATTACCAAATTCTAAACGTTTCCTTTCTGAGACAGTAGAAAGCTGCTGAACTATTCCGCTACTCGGTAGTTCAATTAACAAAATAGGCTTACCAACGTCTACTTTTGAAGTTATAGAAGGGTGTGCTGCAAGCCTAAATGCTGTATAATGTGCAATTTTCCATATAGAAAGACCATTGAAAATGCTGACTTTACTTTGTCAAAACTCAGCCATCTCATCTGTCTGATTTGTTGCCCCTTTTATACGTGTCTCCATCCAAGAATTTTATGTTAGATATTTCTTTTCTGCCTGTCTCCTTTTGTGCATCCTAGTCTCTGCCCTGCAGTGATGCGCTACAGGTGAACTTCACCCCAGGCTCACCTTCCTCCCAGTCACCGTCTCTTGGAATACAGCTCTACCACACCAGGCTCTGAATGATGATGATAATGACAACTAATAGCTTAATGTGCTCTTTCTTTCACAAAGCATTTAGGCTGAAAATTAGCCTCCAATGGCCTATAGCTGAAAATTAGAAAATAAAATAATTTCACATCTTATAGACATAATGAGGAAAGCAGAAATTCTGGGAGTGAAGGGCTTTTGAGTCCTTCAACATATTCCAGAAGAGTGGCAGCTATTTGAAGGAACTACATTAACCAGTCCAAAATTAAAATCGGACAGAAATCATCTGTTAAGAGCCTTAGGAGGTTGCTATCAACTAGCCAATTAAGACGCTGGCATTTGGGGACCTGCATGGGAAGTTGTCTTTCAGGGTTCTTAAAATAAAAATGGCAAAATAATATTTCTAAAATAGTTATGATAGGTAGACAAATTCTGTTCAATTAGTTTCCTCCCTCCTTCCCTCGCATTTCTTTACTTGACAGTAACCCATTAAGATGGAACAATTTTTTTAAAGTTCCAGTAGTGGACAACTTACATTCAACAGTGAATTCTAATTTTAACATTTCCCCTCTTTGCACCGCACACACTAGTCGTCTGCCAACTTGGAATGACAGACTGGATAAAAGATACCTGCATCTTCAAAACACCCTATCCCAAATTTTGGGCGATCAAGACCATGTCAAGATAACGCTCCGAGGACATTTCCTAAGCCCCAGCTTATTAGCATCACTAATTAGCTATTTGGTGTTAAGCCTGGGAATATGGCACAGCCCTGTGTTGTTATACTGAGCCAAAAGCTACGCAAACAATCTGCGGCACACGCAGGCCATCCTGTATACAAGCTATTTCAAGAAATTCTAGCAAAGCTCATTTGTATCTGTTCTCCAATTTGTGTTTTGCACACAGCCTTCATCTGCATTCCTTCAGTTAGCACTTGAAATTGTAATCTGGATCATCTATAGGCATAAAACACAAGTATTTACTTGGCACAAGTCCTGACATTCTATATGAGTAATCTACTCTTTTGGTATATTTTCAGTTCAAGAAGGTTCACTTGAGAGCATTGGCTTAACTTGTTGAAATTACTCAACGTGTTAACTGTACGACTAGTAATTGAATTTGTATAATTTATTTGTAGTTGCCTGCAAGTTTAAGAGTTAGCTAGCTGAAGTTTCTGCCCTTCCACAGCTCAGTATGTAAGCCATACTCAGATCAAATTACAAAGAGGCAGAAAAAGCTAAACAAGTCTGTCATCTGATTATTGTCTACAATAAAAGTTGATGTAAAAGTGTTATGTTTCAAGTATAATCAATATTATGCAGGTGATTTCTACGCAGCTTCTTAGAAAGGTAGCAATAATTTCTTCACAGAGTCCAACTACCTGGGCTCTGGTGCTACAGACTTCTGGCACTAACCCAGATTCTGACAGTTCCAGCAAGCAGCCAACAACTTCGGTGTGCGTGCAATGCGCGCTCTGAACTCTACAGCCGCCTTCAGCCTTTCCTGCACACTGCAAACAAAAGCTGCCAAGTGTAATTATTTCTGATTGAACAAAATAGAAGTGCCAGTTCTTCCTGCCCTGTCCCTCAACTTGTCTAATGCCAGGGATGGCCTGTGAGGTGTACAGTTATCAATGTGCCAAAGAAAAAAAAAAAAAAAAGATTTTTTACTAATCAAAATGAAATTTGTTTTAGTAATGCAATACTGTCACTAAACATAGAATAAATCAAACAGGCACCATATTCTCTTTTGTCTGCATGTTTTAAGAATTCTATTTGTACAGATGGATTCAAGATTGAAATAGGATTTGTCCTTCTAATGATATGACTGGGGTCTTCAACCTGAAAACTTTCTTACTGAAAAAGACCAGCAGTAGCAGTTTGTATTCAACTAATTTACAAAAAAAAAAAAAAAAAAAAAAATCTCACTAGAGCTAATAAGAACATACCTTTCCAAATGTAAATCTCTCTTGATATTCAAAAGCATACGAAACATAAAAGGCAAAATAAGTTCTTAGACTTGCACCGATATTTAAACATCTACTAGATAAATTTTAGAATAGAACTTGCTCTCGTTTAGATTCAACATAACCTGTTTTTATCCACCAAGTATGTCCTTGACTTCATGTATACCTGATTATTTTTTAAGTAGATAATAGTAAACCTACTACTAAAAAATTAGTTTCATTTTTCATGTACATTAAGGTTTCCCACTGTCAGATTTATATAAAATAACTACCAGCTGTACAATTCTATTTAAAAATATTTGAAGTTTTGCTCTGAGAATTAAGTGATGAAGAGATAAGGTGCCATTTATTTTACACACAAAATTATCAAGTAGAGACAGATACTAGAGGAGACACTACGTAAAAAACAGGCATATTTCTATCCAAAAGAGGCTGATGATCACATGTACGGGAACAAGCACCAATGCATAAAGGGTTACAGTAAAAAAAAATACACATCGGTCCTTTGTAATTAAGTGAACGGTGTGCACTGTGCATCTGGTCCAGCTTCATACAGTTTTGAAGCCAGGGACAATGTAGAATGTCAAGAAAGAAGGCTTCATCTAAATGACTTAGAGGTAGAAGCAGCTGACAGACAGGGGTCTCTGCTGTTCTCTTTTAGCCATCTCCTCACATTCTACGCTAGATGAATGATTGTTATTATTAATTCCATAAAGCTGTTCTCAAATGTTATTAAATCATGCAACATTGTGTATTTTATTGACACTTTTATCACGTAATTACTAGCAAGCAAAACATAGTCAAAGACTTAATTTTAAATTAGCTGTGTGAAGTTTAAGTTCTGGGCCTGTCAGGATGTGAAGAAGCTGCTTAGGGTTTAGGAGTGTCTTCTCCACCAAGTACGTAGGTGACATTGAAGAAGATTGTCAATGCCTAAAGGCTTCCGGTCTCCCATGGGAAGCTAGGCTTCAACCGGGTCTTAAAGACAAAGAGGGAAATGTGTCTCACACAAGCAAGGAGTTCTTTCACACAAAAAGAAAACAATACACTGGGAGAGAGGCAGACCATGACATCTTCAGGAAACCACTATTGAAGAGTACTTCAGATTCATCTAGAAGGTTCCACAAACATAGCGTGCTGTACTATTTGATTTGTATACATTAACTGAGTGAGGAAGAGTCTGTGGAACAAAAAGAATGTTTTAGTAACATTACTATTTCAAGACTATTCTGATATTTACCCATATGTCTATTATACAGTCTGTAAGGAGTATAATACCATGTAAAATCTCTCAGAGAAATAAAAAAACTTGAAACCAGCAATTAATGGAATTATACCCAAATACATCAAGTATAAGAAAAAAGAGTCAAAAATATGCTTATTAAGAGCTGGGAAGATATTTCAGTGGTCTAAGTACCCACCTGAAAAGCACAAGGAGCAGGATTCAATCCCTGATATTGCATGCTGTGTCAGCCCCAGAATCCCAGGTGCACCAAGCTGGCCACCAAAGCTGGGCATGGTGGTGCATGCCTGTAATCCCAGGGCTGGAGACACTGAGACAGAAGGATCACTATGAGTCTGAGCTGCACAGCAAGATCCTGTATCGAATAAATAAATAGTACGTGGAAAGAAACATGCTGATTAGAGAGTAGGACACCTAGGAAACAGGCATGGTTTAGTTTTTACAAGGAATTATAGACCAACATCAAAAGCAGTTTGGATTTCCCTTTAAATTCAAAGGAACTAAAAGCACAATCTCAAGCAGAAAATAAAACTCCACCCCAATTTTTTGAAAGGTAACTCTTGCAAACATGACTTAGACCTAATTTGGAAAGCAAATTCATGGGAATAATAAATATTCGTTAGGGTTTTTGTGTAGCTGTTCCCCCAAAGCCTCATGAGGTAGACTTCTAGAGTTTGTGATTAACTCATGATCCACTGGGATTATGAGCACGAGTGCTGTCCCTGCCTGGCATGGGCAACCTGAGTGCAACAGGAGGGAGGCAGCCTGGCTCTCTGTGGCTACTGCTGCTGTTGCTCCTCCCTTTTGCTCTTGCTATTTTGCTCTATTCCACCGCCATGCACTGCTGCCCTCTGTCGTGTGCCACTCTGCATGGGACCAGCTGAGTATGGACTGAAACTTCTACAAACTGTGAGCTAAATAAACCTTTCCTTCCTTCGTGTTGTGTGTTTGCTGTGTCCCACAGACAAGAGTAACTGAGACAGAATGTGGAAGTGAAAAAGAACGAATAGGACAATGACGTCTAATATCTAACTTAGGCAACTAAGTATAAAATACTGTGATTCCTTCAGGAAGAAAATATAAAAGAAGTGTGCTTTGATAGGTAGGATAGGAGCTGACAATGAGCTTAATTTTATACATGTACTTCACTGTGGATTCCTATGGGACATTTAAGTAGAGACATCAAAGAAGCAATTGTAAATGCATATCTCAGAGTTGCACAAGAAATATGAGCTAGAGATACAAAAATGAAATCCTTAAAATTAGATATAGCAGTGAAAGCCTTGGGAAAAAGTGGGATCACTTACAGTAACATAGAAAATGAAGCGATGAGGGTAAGCACAGGAAAAAGAGCTCTATTTCTGAAGTGGGCAGAGAAGGATCTCACAAAGAAGACACAAGACAAAGAGTAAGCAAGAGGATCCGACATCAGAACAAGAAAACACAGGCAGAAGCAGGCCACAGTGTGAAACACTTCGCAGAACACAGGAGGTGGACATTTGTCCTTGAGACCAACACTGGAGAAGACTTCCTTCTGACACAGCTAGTGCCCCTCTAAGTATCTTCCTGGAAGACTTAAAGTCATTGTGCCTAACTGATGCACACACACTAATGTTTATCGCAGCATAATTTATACTAGGTAAGTCTTGGGGGAAAGCCCATATGCCCATTAACAGAGGAATGGATAGACTCTGTATTTATCTCCAAAGAAGTACTACACAGCCATAAAGAAAGACAAACACGAGGCATTTTTAGGCAAACAAATGGACCTGGAAACCAAATCTTAAGTGAAATAAATTAATCACACAAGTTTAAATATAGCATCACTTCTCCTACATGAGAAACATGAAATATAAATAAGGAGACAAAAATAAAAATGATAAATATTCGGAACTCAAAAGATCTTGTTTAAATGGCAAGGGGAACAAAAAATATCTGGATGGATGAAGAAGGAAAAAAAGGGACAGGAATCTTTTTTTTAAAGAATTCAAAGATGAAGAGAGAGAAAAAACATTCTTCTCTTTGAATTAAGAGGAAGCAGATGTATACACAGTCTGGTGTTCACAATTACAGTGGCCCACCAGTGAAACTTGCAACGTTGAAGGCTATTGATCCAAGCCTCCTACAGCTCATCTCACCAATCTAGCTCTGCGTTTCATGCCTTGTAACTAACTTTGTTTGTTTGTTTGTTTGTTTGTTTTTTCTGGGTGATCAAGGGCAAGTCAAAGCAAGACCTGTATAACAAAACATTCATCTTTTGTATCTTCCAAGGTCAAATCCCCTCAGGATTAACTTTGGAACCATATACAGTGCTTTGTAGAAGTGTTGTCACTGTCAGCCTTCGGGACGGGTCACGGCCACTGCTTGGCCATTTTGCTTTCTGTGAAAGCCTGAGAGACTGTTTTTCTCTGGGTGACTCTCCTTAGACACACTATAGTTCATTTATCCCTTTTCTCTGAGGTCCCATAATCTCCTCGACCAGAAAATTTGAGACACCTCTGTGTTATAGGACATTACAGCACAGGTTCTCTTATGTCTTGAGTCCTTACTGACCTTGAAGGGCTAGGGCCAAAATATTGGCTATCCTCATAGCCCTTCTTTTTCTCCAATTTTTGACCTGTTAACTTACATTTTCAACCCTCCTGCAGAAAAGCTTCGTGATTTCGTGATACTATTACTCGATAGCATAGGTAATTGAACCTATCATCACTGGCTTTCTGAATATCAAACATCTTTGACTTAGCTTGGAATTGATATTTTTTGACAATCACTGATATTCTAATAACTCTACACAGAATGTGACATAAGCAGTTACACAATAAGTTTTTTATTTAAAAAATGAAGAGAGAACTTTTGCCAATAGGAGAGAAAGAAAAGTTGGATGGGGCAGCGAGGGAGAAGAGAAGACGTCAAAAATATGAGTTAAGATGCATTATGTGCATGCTATATACAAACTTCCCACAATAAATATAAACATTAAGTACTGCAAGCATGGAAAAAGAAAGCTATACTTTATATTTGGCAAAAATAACACCTGTGTTGTAATCATTATAATTCATCTCTATAATGAGACCATTGAGAAATTATCTTAAACTACCTCAACACATGAACTGTACATATCTAAATACAAGAAGATAAAAACACAAAAGCCATAGAAATATCTTAAAACTTCATGGCCAAACCAGAGCTGTTTTCCAATAACTAGCTGATTAAAACATGTTTGAAACATTAGCAACCTGGTCTTAAAGGAGAAGTCAGTTGAAATTTAGTTAGGTAACTTCTATGAAATATCTCCATGGAATTCTGAATTTAAAATTTGTCTGTCTGTTCATTTCAAATTCATTTGTTCCCAGAAGGAACCCTATATTCAAGAGGGAATTAGAGGTAGACATAGTGACCAAAGGGTATTCTATGTAGAATACACATTTCTCATAGAAAGGAGGGTTGAGGAGATCAAGACTAATTAAGGATCTGGGAAAAGCATCAGTGAAAAAAAAATGGAAATGACAAAAAGAAGAAGTGGTAATAAATAGACTAATTAGATTTCTTTCTTTGAGACAAAGGCTGACCCACTTCATTAATAGTGTCAAATTTAAGAGCCTAGAATAAAGGTTGCCCTTTTGGGACTCTATAAACACTGATTCTATCTATTCCAGTAACTAACAGAAAAGATAAATATCTTGCTCTGATCTACTAAAAAGATAAAGTATAAAGACAATATTTTTATAAAACTCTGTAGCTAACAGCAGAGACAAAGTTCGGTTCATTTCATCTTTTTGCTTAGAATCAAATCTTTAACAAGAATGGAACGAGATGTGTGAATCCATTAAGTTGATTATGAAAACTACTCAGTTGCCATGCCACTGGATGATAAAATCAAACTCAAAATATGTGCAAGCACTATGTTATGTCGACTAAAACAGAATTCTAGGGGGGGGGGGGTGGACCCAAAAGTTCAAACATAAAAGGGAACTACCTGAAGTTGATCTTAGAAAAAAAAGAAAAGTCATGAAATGTAATAAAAACCAGAATAAGCATTCCACAGCAATGTCACCATAAGAGCACACGGCCAGAAAATAACAACAGAATTTTTATTTAATCTATAGGTCAGTAACTGTAGAAGCCGTTCTATCTCTTCTCAGTACAATTTGCCCTCAAATCCAGTATTAACACCTTTATGTAATGTTTCTTAAAGAAATCATTATATGCTCAGTTCTTTAATTCTATAATTTATAACAAAACCAACATATCACTCAACAGAGTAACCTCAGTACAGTGAAACTGGACAAAGTATTATTAAAAGGTTCTGGAGGTAGAAGTAGGGTTTAGGAAACAAAGTTTCAGTTAAGCAGAAGGAATAAACTTAGGAGAATCATGATATAATATAATGGTTTGCTCCCTGGCCTAGCACACCACGCCAGGTCTGCCCCCAGGGTGCACCGAGCCAGCCACTGACATTGAACACGGTGGCACACACCTGCAATCCCAGCACTGTGGAAGCTGAACACAGGAAGATCTCTATGTGTAAGAGCTGCGCAGTGAGACCCTGTACCAAATAAATAAATCAAAAATAAATAAATTAATAAATAACATACCATAATGACTAACGGTAGTAGTGCATATTAAAATTGTCAGATCAAATTTTAAATATGCTCACTTTTAAAAACACTAAGTAATGAATCAGTGAATATCTTGCCTTACTTATTACATGTTTATACAGATAGACATAGACGTAATCATAATATTGAGCACTATAAATGCCAGTGCATTGATCAACATAAAATATTTAAGATAAAGGAAGTTAGGATCAAAATATTTTACACAGTATAAAAATGTCACTATAAATCCACTATTGCATATAATTAATATGTACTAAAAATGATGAAAATTAAAACATAAATTTAAAAGAGATGATATTCTAAAGCTCAGGTACCCTACTTCTGATTTAACTATTTAAATATTTCTCTAAATATTTAGAGAAATTGTCAAATGTATGCACAAATATATATATATATATATATATATATTCATATATTATATGTTATAATATTGCTGTATGTTTTGAAATAAAGCATGGAAAATAAATTTTTCATGTTGTAAAATAACCATGGCTTATATGAAGTGGGGCATGTTATATAGCATTTAGCTAATTTATTTTCATTTAGGTATTTGGTACAGGGTCTCACCATGCAGCTCAGACATAGAGCGATCCTCTTGTTTATAGCTTTCCCAGTCCTGAGACTACAGGCATGCGCCCCAACACCCAGACTCAGTCGCTGGCTCTGCACTTCCAGCGGTGGGGCCAGCACTGTGTGTGGTCTTGTGCTTGCCAAAGTAGGCACTTAGTCCACTGAGCTATCTCACCAATCCTTCTAGAGCATTTAAAACTGAATGAATTATATACCACAATGGCAAAAATAAAAAACAAAAACCTAAGTGTGGGCAATATATGGAATAAATCAAACTCTCATACATCGATGGTAGAAAGGCCAGTGGAGTCCCAAGTGTACCTTAGAAGACTGTGTGATGTTTCCCAATAATGACATTAGGACATAGGATACCAATAATAAGATGCTATATCAAGACTTTGGGATCATAACCTACAATATACAAATACTACTCTCAGATCTAGAAATATAAATTACATGGAAAATATATGCAGAAGAATCGCTATAGCAATGCTAGTTGTAATGTTATAGAACAGGAAAGCAACCTCACGTCCTCAAATGAAACATAAACACGTAACTGGTGGTATATCGATACACTGGAAGTGAAAGCAGGAAGCATTCAAGAATGGTGTCTCGCTATACATATTAACAAGGGGGAAACTCACAAAGTTACTATTGAGGAAAAGGAAGCCAGATGCAAAAGACTACACAAAATGATTTCATTTTTATAAAATTCAAATAGAGATAGACTAGTCAATCTATGCTATTGGCATTCACAACATGGACAGGGAGAGTGACACCACCTATCAGGTGGCAAAAGGACAGAGGGGCGTAGAATGTACTCACTCATGAGCTCAGGGTAACTGGCATAAGTATGTTGATTTTGTTAGAATTCCCCAAGATGTACATTTACAATTCTTATAGATTTCTCTGATTAATAATTTAATAATTCCTCACCTTAGAAACTAACCAGACTAAACATATATTTGAAAAGTTACAGAACTGTATTGGCCCAATAGGACTTCACACGAATTCTAGCAACACAATAAAGTACAACTAAACATTGTTCTGCAGAAATTCTGGAAGGGACAGAAGCAGGCTGAGAGAATACTATTTTTACTATATGTGTGATACTATGTTGTTTTGGATTTTTTTTGTTTGTTTGGTTGGTTGTTTTTTTGGCAGGACTGGGGTTCAAACTCATGACCTTGCACTTGCCAGGCAGGCACTTATGCCACAGAGCTATCTTCTTAGCCCCGGTACCATGTTTCTTAAAAGAATAAGATCTAAAACATAAAAAAGTGTAAGCATATGTCACATTTAGACAAGTGAGTGACTGATTTCTGGCCCTGTACAGTATTTCAAAATGCAAATCACAGAGAAAGCTATCACTTTGGGTTCTACACTAAAGAGAAATTTAAAAATTACATCTAGTGAAAAACATGTATAATCAATTTGCTCATGTCAGGATACTAACTAATGCTTTTCCTAGCAAACTCTTGGAGATGGCTGATGCTTGTTTATTTCAGGTTGATTTTATGTATTAATGTATTTAATATTCTTACAAAAAACTTAAAATATACTCAGTGTACAGAAAAAAATAATACTTTGGTAGTTACTAAATAAAGCTGTAGCATTTAAAAATGAACAATGCAAATATCAGTAAGCATCTGCCAGAGTTAAGTGCAAAGAATAATTAGGCTGTGTAAGTGGAGAACATATATTTTCAAACTATTGTATAATGTATTACCTGAGACTACTCGATTTCTCCTTTATATCTTTACCCAGGACTATAGCAAAAGCATGGCAGGTGCATAATGTTGTCTGCACAGGCACAGCTGCCAGCCCCACAAAGCCACATTATAAATGCGTCCACTAAACGAGAGTAGCTCATTCCACCAATACTCAGTCCCTTGTCCCAGATATTTGCATCGTTAACTTGGAAATGGGCTCAGTGGGTAGCGAAATGGCCTTCCAAATTGTTTGGGGAGTTAACAAGATACTTTGTCTATACTAAAACCTGAGAACAGGAAGCAAATATAAAAGCTTCAGCTAACTTGCATTAAAAAAAATTCTTTAAAAACAAAGGTAGGTTTAATCATTTTTATAAGTACTTAGCTCGGTAGAGTTCGACTTCACACATAAGCACTCTTCTCATATGTCACCACCTTCCCATTGGTATCTGAGAGCAGTCACTTAGTGAAGATTTGAGTATTATTCAGCAAACACAAGGTATGAATCCAGAAAATATATCTGGCAAGATACACAATCTAATTATTATAGCAATACTTTTGCTAGAAAATTACAGCATTAGATGAGAACATGCAACATTACACCTCATGTTACAAAATAACTCTTCTACAAAAACCCAAATACTGACAAAATACAGCTATGCAAATGTCCTTAACAAGCTGGAGCTTTCTTATTTAGTGAAAACTAAATCAGAAGAACTTTAAAAATAAAAAAAAAAAAAAAATGATACAACGCCTATAGCTTTCATGCTTTCCTGTCAAAGCTAATGCTTCTCTTTGCAAACATTTATTAGAAAAATGATTTCGTTCCCCATACGTCTTCCCAAATTTTCCAGTGCACATCTTTTTGAACTCTAATCATGATGTCGTGTGTGTCATTCTCTGAAATGCATATTTTAAGAAATGTATTCACTTGCTTCTGGGATTTTTTTAAGATCATAAATATCCTTCACATCTTCTTTTAAAGATAGGCTATCAAAAAGTTACAGAGAAATCCGGAAACAAAGAAACAGAAAGTTTTAAAATATCTCCATATGGTGATAGGATCCCTACTTCCTGAATTCCAGGACTATATCACTTCCAGAAGAACTCTGCGCTTCAGAACTTCACAAGGACAATAAATTGCTATTTACACACTACATATTAGCTCGTAAGTTTCTTGAGACATCAAGTAGACATATGCATGAAGATACAACACACAAACACATATTGAATCATGCATTGATACACCCATACCTGCATTTACATAGAGTCAAGAGCAAGAGGAAGAGCACTATCATTGAATAAATAACTGCTATGTGTCAGGTAACATTTTACATTTGATCAATGAACCTTTACGTAAGCCTACACATTACTGTTCTCACTTTTATAACATGCAAAACTTACCTGTATTTAATACAAGCTGTATGCCGCACAGCACACATTTGAACCCAGTAATGTAAAAGTATCCTGGGGTGCTTCCACCACGGTATGCTTTAAATACATTTCAGAGAGACTGGAAGCGTTGCTTTAAGCATGCTTAACATCGAAAAAAATCATCCTGGCACTGGGAAGAAGCATACTAGTTTGTGAAACAAAATCTGATTTTATTCCCAAAATTTCAATATGGCAAAGGAAAAGTTGCTGTGAAGATAATTCTTAGTTGAATATGTTCAAAATGTAATTCCTTGGCAATCTGGGCTTTGGCCAACCCAAATCAAACTCATAGATATTTTACCAATGCCAAGTTTTCAGAGAAACAAAAAAAAAAATTGCAATAGCAACAGATGCATTCTATCTAGACATTTGTGTTGAGCCTAGCTATCTCCAAAGCCTGAAGAAAAGGGAGATTTTTATACTTCACTTTTATGAATATTAAATTCCTGGTTTCTCTTAATGTCATCTGACTAAGAGTCCATGCTCACTCAGTGAAAACAAAGCAGTTAAAACTACTGAGAATGAAAGGAAAACTAAGGAAGAATATGAGAAGTGAAACGCAAAAGAAGAAAGTAAACCAGCAAAGAAAAGGGACCAGAGAAAAGCCCATGCAAGCATCGTCCTCTTTTTAAGACAAAATGATAATATCTTTAACATTTTGGGTTCAAGGAAATAATACAGACAGTATTCTATCATTTTCTGACGTTACATTAACATAACCCTAACAAAATTAAGTCACACTGAAGTGACAAGATTTTCCTCAGGATGATTAGCTGCACTGAGACAACTGCGTATACTACACCAAATGAAAGACACGGCTTAAGCCAATACAGATGAAGAATTTCGTATATGGAGGAAATGTTTTTCCAATGGATGGGATGTCTATCTTTAAATCTGAAAATAAAATGTTTGTCTTAAAGTTGAGTTCATTCTAGGTGAATAAATCAGCCAAAATATTCTAAATAGAAGCAAAGACTGCAGTCTCCCTTTAAGGACCTTAGCACCTTTCCTAAATGACACATATTGCTTTCCAATGTCACAAAAGGCCGCTTTAAAAATTCTAGCTTTCTCCTTCTGAATCCTCAGAATTTTCAGCTGAAATTCCAAATTTTTCTGTGCCTTTTCTCAGAAGTATGGCTAAAAGTTGGATTGAGGTTTACCTTTGAAAGTTTTTTTTTTTTTTTTTTTTTTTTTTTTTTAACTGTAAACTACATTAGACATTCAAAAGGGCCGTCAAAATAAATATGCAGGACCCAAACATTTAATTTCTTTTTTAAATTGATAAACTGCATTTTGGAGACATTTTAATAAGGAAACTGAGCAGCACGTAGCCTTTCTGTAACCACCCTGCTCCGCCATAAACATCAGTGTCATACACATGCTCATTTCTGCTCTCGTGCTATGTCCTGCTGTGCTGAACTTGCTGTCCCCATAGACCAATACTGATGCATCGCCATTCATGAAAGCCCAGCATTTGCAATATAATTCTAACTTTGTTTGCTATAATGTTATAGTTTGTATTAATGCATAATTCCATATGCCTACAATTAAACCCATGCAGAGTTGATCAAGCAATTCTCTGTCATCTCTCCCGCCACCCCTCCCTGCCCTGGGCTGCCCTGACAACCACTGATCCATTTTACGGTCCCCATATTCTTTCATTTATCAAGAATCCCACGCCACTGAAATGATGCCCTACTTTGCCTTCCGTGCAGGCCTAAGGATCTTCCATGGCCTAGTGTGGGTTGATGGCTCATTTTTTCACCGTTTTGAATGACATTCTATTGCCTGGATGTTTTACACATTGCTTAAGCACTCCACTTCTGAGTGATACTTGGTTTGTTGAATAACCAAGTTAACATGGTCAGATCTGCTAGCAAGAGGGATAGCCATGCAATGGCCTCCGGGATGTCGTTAATTTGTGGCAGGCCCTCGATTCAACCCCCTTGAAAGTCACAGCAAAGCAGAAGCTTGCTACCCCATTTTCACAGACATCACTCCACTGGGGAAACACGCTGTAGTTAACCTGCTGAACGATATCACAAGATGGTGTTTAGCGTTGTAAGCAACTGCCAAGCTGCCTTCAGGAACAGGCGGAAGGCTCCGCATCCCGGCTACCACTGAATGAAACCTGATTGTTCCTTCCCCTCCCCACCACTTGGTGTTATCATGTCTTGGATTTTATAAACCCTAAGACATCAATAGTAGCAGCGTGACTTGCTGGCAGTTCCCTTAGTGACATACAATATGGAGTATGACTCCGTGGGTCTCTCACTTGCGAATCTTATTTGATAACGGGCTTCTTTAGAACTTTATCCAGTCTTCACTTATAGTAAGCCCCCAACTAAGGAACACTGGAGTTGTGGGTTTTCACGCCGAGGAGCAGACTGCAAATTGTGAACATCTGTACCTGTGAAGGAAGTGCAGGAGTAGCCCACTTGTCTGCTGGACAGTGTCACAATTGTGCTGTTGTGTGCTAAGTGTACAGTGTGATAGTATTTGTGCCATATTGGTGTGTGCTTTTGCTTTACATTGTATATTTGTATCGAAGGTGTATAAGACCCACCTTGTGGGACTGATTAATGAATCTAACTTCTAAACACCCCTCTTCTGGAAGAGAACTCATTCACAAGTGGAGGACTTGAGGTGATGGGTCACCATCCACCATGCAGCAGCCGTGGCCAGCCACGTAGAGCTACACACAGGAGCCAGGATGCCCATCATGGGGCTGGGCATGTGGAAGTCACCTCTAGGTCAGGTGACTGAGGCCGTGAAGGTAGTGACTGACCTTGAGCATCGCCACATGTGCCTGGGTGTACCAGAATGGGAAGGAGGTGGGGTGGCCGCGCCCAAGCAGCTCAAGGAGGGTGTGCTGAGGCACCAGTAGCTCTTCAACGTCAGCACGCTGTGCAGGACACTCTACGACAAGAGCCTGCTGAAAGGAGCCTGACCTGCAGCTGGGCTACCTGGACCTCTACCTTACCCACTGGCTGACAGGCTTCAAGCATGGAGCTGACTATTTCCCACTGGATGTGACAGGCAATATGGTTCACAGTGACACTGATTTTGTGGAGACCTGGATGGCCATGGAAGAGCTGGTGGATTCAGGGCTGGTGAAAGCAACTGGCATCTTCAACTTCAACCACCTTCAGATTGAAAGAATCTTAAACAAGCCCGGCTTAAAGTATAAGCCAGCTGTTAACCAGATAAAATGCCACCCATACCTAACTCAGGAGAAGCTGATCCAAGTACTGCCAGTCCAGAGGCCAAAGGCACTGTGTCGACTGCTTACAGCCCCCTCAGTTCTCCTGACAGGCCCGGGCTAAGCCAGAAGATGCTCCAGGAAGATCTCAGGATTAAAGCAACTGAGAGCAAGCACAGCAAAACTGCTGCCCAGGTGCTGATCCATTTCCCCATGCAGAGGAACCTACGAGTGATCCCCAAGTCTGTGACACCAGCCTGCACTGCTGAGAATTTCCAGGTCTTTGACTTTCAGCTGAGCAGCGAGGACACAGTGAACGTACTCAGCTACAGCAGGAACTGGAGGGCCAGTGCCTCTGTGAGCTGTGTCAGCCACAAGGATCACCCTTTCCATGCAGAGCTTTGAAGCTGTGGGTGTCTGTGGTCCCGCAGTAACGTGGGCCTGTTTTTTCCACCTCATTTGTCCTTGCAAGTGTACTGTGGCCCGTGGCCCTCTGCCGTGGCCAGCAACCTCGAGATGAGGCACTGAAGGCCTGGGAGCCTGATGCCTGGTGTGAAGAGCAGCGTCAGTAGATGAAGCGTCTTTTCTTTGCCTTTCCTCTTGCCCTGCTGGGAAAGGTACAGCCTGAGCACCCTTTTCTGACCAAAGAGATGCAACTTCTACAAAGTCAAAATATTGTTATTTACAGCTAATTGTTTGACTCCTTACAACTGTAATCCTACTAGACCAACTTCTGTTTGCCCCAAACAAAAAGTATTTTGTGAAAAAAATAAATAAGTAGAGGACTTAGAGTGTATTTTCTGATTACTAAACGTTAAGGTACCTTTTCTAATTTGGGGTACAAGTAACACATCGGAGTAAGCAGAAGTGGAAGCGGAAGCAAAAGCGAAAGAAGAAGGAGAAGGAGGAAGATCTGCTATTCTAGCTATTCTTGTCTATGAGCATAGAATATCTATGTTTATTTAGATCTTTGATTTTCTTTCATGAATAGTTTATTATTTTCCTAATAATTGTCTTGTAAATATTTCCTTAGACTTACATGTAGGCATTTTTCATTTTGGAGCTAATATAAATGGCATTGTGTAACTAACTTCAACCCCCCCCCCTTTTTTTTTCGTCAGAACCAGGGATTGAACTCAGGTCCTTGCACTTGCCAGGCAAGCACTTATTCTACTGAGCTATCTCCCAATTGTTGGTTGCAAACATAAGGAGGGTCATTGATTTCTGTGTATTAATCTTGGGCCCCCTTCCCACGTTCAGGAGGTTTTGCTGTTGTTTCTTCCTTGAGGTTTTATAATAATCATTTCCTATGTGAAAAGTTTCATTTCATCTTCCCAATCTGAGTGCTTCTGGTTCCCCTTTCTTTCCTCTTTAGTGCTTTGCTTCTCTCGCCTTAGCTAGGACTTCCAGCCTGACACTGAACAGAATCGGTGTGGGGACATCCGCACCTTGTTCTTGCTCTTAGGAAGGAAGTGGTCGGTTTTTTACAAGTGGTTGAACCTAAAGCAAGCACGCAAGCAACCGCCAACTAGATGAACAGACAGAAGGTTTCCAGGCTGTCGGAGGCCCCTGAAATTCTCCCCTCAACATACCACCTGGCTGTAATCCAGTTATTGTCCTCAGCTTTCTTGCCAGTTGGGTTAGCTCTGTCACCCATACACACGGCAGCCTAGCGCTGTAATTCATTACTCTTTGATGTCTGTTTTCCCACTGAGCACTATGGATGCTTCATTGTGTGCGCTTGCATTTCAGTCGAGGAGAGGATCAACAGAAGCTTTCTGTGAATGACATGATTTTCCATTCCTTCTACAAATTCACACCCATAAGTGGAATGCCACTACTAACTTGGCAAACTTAGATACGTTTTTCAAGTTCCATCACACTTTTTAATAATGAAAATTAAATTTTGAAGCAACGAACATCCATTTTTTCACCAATGAAAAGAACTTCAGTCTTTTTACAAGGTGTCCCTCTTTGACGCTGACAAAAAATTTGAACATCTAGGTCCAATACCACAAAAGAAATGTCTTTTTGCATGGATCAGTTCCAAGAAATATATAGTTTGCCCTAAGTTACAGTCGCAGATAATCAGGACTGGGCATAGTTTTTAGTGGCTCTATCAGAACGTTCTATGTAAAAGGATCAAATTTTAACCACTCTATCAATACGAATGTCACATTCAAGCCTGTAACGATTCATGTGTTGATTTGGAAAACAGAGTATATGACTTGGTTTGTTCAATTTAAAAATTTGTTGATTTTCTACTACATAATTTGACCTACTAAAGAACAATGCAACACTGTATCATTGAGTTCTTTCATCAAAGAATAAATAAGGCTACGAGTTAAGGAAATGCCAAATCTTGACAATTTACCCAATGATATCACGAAACAAGTGCTTTATTGTAAGCATGACATGCTAGGCAACATTCCAAAATAAAAGTGGAAAAGGATCAAATTTTTGTTTTATAAATAATTTTCCCAAACATATTCTGGCCTCAATTATCATTCTGTATATCAATTTCTGAACTATAATTGGATTTTATGTTTTCTATACACTCACAAGTATATGCCTTTGAGCTTCTTCTTAATAAGCTAGTGTTTAAGTTCACTCCCCCCAAATTGATATATTATTTTAAAAATTATGTATACAGTTGAGTCAAATTCAGTTTCACTATAAAAATTGAAAAGTCTCTAAATTTCTTTTTTACTGGGTGGTAGGCTTCATTAATCATAACGAGATAGGCTTATTCTCAGATTTAAAGAAACATAAAAATAAAAATCCGAAGTATGAAGGGGAAAGACCATTATAGCACCATGTCAGACATTATTTCCAATGAAATTATCATCTTTTCATCAGAACACAACCACTGTTGTCAATAATTCTCCATCAGGAAACGTAAGAGAAATTGATCCATTTTGCATTAAATAGTAATCTAAAGTATCATCCTACATTATGAGTTTATAACTGTTATAACGTGAATGAGAAAGTACAAGTTAGTAATCTGAGCAACTGTGTATTTTATAGAGAAAGAAATCCAAACTGTTTTCCTGACATATTTTATACTAAACCCTGGGAGAAATACAATGAGCAAGCCCCTTCCCTCAAAGAACAGAAAGATGAGAAATACAGAGCACTAATAATCTGGACTTTAGTTCACTCTCCCAGGACTAGGAAAACTCAGGCTTTGTTCCACAGAGCTGCTTTCTTCAAGATATGCTTCTACCTCCAGAGTGAGTCAGGACAGAGCTTCAACATGCTTTATTTGTTTGACCTATGTGAAAATTATACTCAAATCATTAGGATGAACTGTGTCGCGCTTTTTCTTTTCCTATGCTGGTAGAGCAAGTTTTCCACTATTTCTTTTGGAAGTAAGATGATCAGCAAAACAGAAACTCTTGATTAAACATCGTCACAAATAAATCAGTGCTAGAATACCATGAAGAGAAACACACATCTATGCTCCTTTTCATTTTTTCATGGCAAAGCAGCATAGCGAGAGAAAAATCAATATTCGAAATCCAAAAGCCTATTCAAGTGTATTTTTAAAAGATTTTAACATAATTTCACAAATCCATGAGTTTGAATGGACTGGCAGAAATGATTAGATATCCAATATTTTTACTCCTTCATTTTAATATCTTAGGGTTAAAGAATTACAGGACGATTAGAAAAATGTAGAAGAAAATCCTTTTTTAAAAAAAATTAATGGAATAATAAAAAGAAATGATTTCAGGAACATGAAACAGATCAGGGTTCATGAGACAGCAAGAAGCCTGAAGAATTTTAAGGATGGTACCGGAGTTAGGAAAACGCTGCTCAAACAAGACCTGCCGAGAAAGCTGAAGTACATTATATGGCTATGCTTGACAGCTTCTCCTGAAGTCTCTGAGAAATCTACTACATGTTCTAACACACCGTATGTCTTTCTTTCCTCTATAAGGATGCAGAAATATGGTGCACGAGGGCCGAACTTGAGGGCTGTACATCTTCCTAAGTCTAAGAGAATGAGATCTACCAGACACCTTATCAAAATGTAGGTTTCTAACAGTGGGTAACTTTGGCCTCATTAAAATAAAGGATCAAGATTAATCTCCTTAACTGTGACATACCCCAGATATTGCCATGTGTCACTTTAAAATCACTTATATCATCTCTTACTAAACTATAATTTAAGCCGGGCGTGGTGGCGCATGCCTGTAATCCCAGCACTTGGGAGGCAGAGGCAGGAGGATCAGTGCAAGTTCGAGACCAGCCTGGGCTACAAAAGGGAGCTTAAGGCCAGCCAGAACTGCATAGTGAGACCGTGTCTCAAAAAGACAAAATAAATAAATAAATAAATAAAATAAAAATAAACTATAATTTGTAATTAAGAGGGAAATAGTTGAAAGCTTTGAAATGTGTATAGCAACACTTTAAACTCCGTTTGCACTCTGAAAATTAAAATGTTACACTAGTGGTCATTGTTTTAAAAATGTGACAAAATAGTAAGTAAATGCACTGAGTATCAGAATAATTAAATATAAAAACCCAAACGTCTGTGGGGTATAGATCATATCTCTTAATGACTTCTCTGACCACGATTGTGTATTGGGCCGTCCCTTCCATTGTTAGCCAATGCGAACAGTATCGGCAATTATTTACCTGCTGTAACACCAGATCATTTATTGATTACTAAAGACAAAAGCTATCAAAAGGCCATCTTGATCCGAGACCCACTTTAGGAGCCAGGGAAACTGCCGATTGGCTTTGCAAGGGCTCAGTCTCAGCCTAATCTGCAAGTCCTGCTATACTGTCTCCCAGCATCCACTTCGTGCATGAGCACTTCCATATGGCTGCTTGCACACAGGTAGCTTCCCACCAGTTCCTAGAACAGAGAAGCGGGTTTTGCAGCGTTGCGGGTCAGTGCAGATCAGTGCAAATTCCTCTCAGGAAGCCTTTTGAACTGACAAAGGATGAATGATCGACATAAGTAACAAATGGGTTTTATTGTCCTGGACTGACATGTCGTTTATGGCAATACCTATGCTAATTAATACCATCCATACTTAGCAGATGTGTGAGAGGAATATGGAAGCTATTTTCCAGGCAGCCAAAACTCCATACAAATATGGAAATGCATCTCTTTCTAATAAAGAACTGAAGTGCATACGGACATACTTTCTGTGACGGAACAGAAGCCCCCTTATCAGTACAAGTAGGTGCAGCTTATCTCTTTCCTTGACAAAGCTTTGCATAGAAAGAAAGCTTTCTTTAAAACTTCAGGTAAACTGTAATCGTAAGCCTACAGCTGAAAGCTCACGGTGTACTAACTGCTAGCTGAGACTCAGCGTTTTTGATAACAGACCACTATCACATTCTTTTATAGCATTTCATTGAAATCTGATTGTAAGACCATTGCAACCACATGGGTAGCTGACTACCTACAGGACCTAGGCATGACTTATGTTCATTTCACCGTACCGTAGGACACAGCTTGCTGTGTAGTGAATATGAGTTTTTTAAAAGAAGAGTTAAGATCATCTGGTGTTCTCAGATATGTATCACTGCATTCAGCACAGACAAAGAAAGAATTATTAATGTCCAAAACTAACACCAGTGACTGAATCAGACACACCAATAAAGGCCTCATCTCTTTATGCTCACCACTCATGCTGGGTTGCCTGGGATGGACGCAGCTCATGATTACTGTACCTACAACTACACATCACTTTCCTTCTCAGATGCATCCCTGACTGATGGAGCACTAGCATCTTATATATTCATGCAAAATATTATTAAGTTATTATATTCATGCATTATGTGAACATCGCCTTCTCTAAATTATTCGGGAGCTGTTGTTGTTGCTGCATTTCATAATTATGACACAAAACAAAAATATTTGGGGAGGTTAGAAAACAATCAGAATTCCATTCTTAAGTATACTCTCGTAGGGGCCCGGCAGGATGGCTTAGTGGTCTAAAGCACCTGCCTAGGAAAGCTTAGGCAGCTTCAGGGACTGCAGTTCGATCCCCAGCACCACATGCTGCACCAACCCTGCCCTCAGGGCGGGCTGAGCTGGCCATAAAAAGAAATAAATAAACAAACAAAAGTTCTGAAACAAGAAAAAAAATAAAATAAAAAATTTTAGAAAAGTATACTCTCGTAGAGAGTCCAAGGATTCAGTAAATTCTTGCAACCTCGCAGCTTGTCATTAGCACAGTAAACATCTAGCGGGAATACCAAATACGATTTCACAATTCTCAGGTTGCTAATGTCTCCACTTCGTGTAGACTGTTATTCACTGTTTTCTCACTGATAAGCCTTTGGCTTGCATAGCGCCCCTCCTTTCTTCATCTTATTGCTAAGAATGATGTTCTTCACCCATAGACCGCATTGGGTTCAGTGTTCCCAAGCTCTCGTTCTACTTCTTGGCTTTTCTCAGTTTGTACAATATTTATTGTATCAAGTACTTGCTGTTAAGGTTTGAAGCTTCATTTCCCCCAAAGTGCAGATACCATGAACTTGCTCGTCAACCTGCACTGTGACCGGGAAGCGGCACAACCTTCAGCAGCTGAGGTCTAATGGAAGTTTAGGTGACCAGGGCTGTGTTCTGTGCAGGAGGAGACACACTGAGATCTCAGTTCTCTCCCTTCCCTCTGCCCAAGCCCCTAGCACTGGCTTTAGGTTTGGCTTCCCTCAGGCTACAAGTAAGGCAGAGAGGAGACAACCACAGTCAGACGTTAGGAACAATAGTTCTTTCTCTCTTTGAATCGTTTCCCTCAAATATTTTGCCAAGGAGCATAAACCTAACCCAGTTCCCCAATAGCATTTCCAGTCCACAGCTCTGCGGACCTGCAGGCTTCGCTCACCTGCTGGATACAGAAACTCCCACCTGCACCATTACCTTCAACTCGAAAACCCAAGGTAAGCACTTCTGTTCTGAAAGATAAGCCTGGTGGCACTCTACCCTGTCCAGGGATGGAAGGAGGACCCTGTAGCAGATTCTAAGGCAGCAGATGGGGAACCCAAGCCCCTAGAATAGGAAGCAGTCTGCTCTGATCCCTCAGTGTTGATAGCAACCCATTCCAGCCCCTCTCAAACATCGTCTTGGGCTAGAAGTACAGTTCCGTAGGACTCTGCCTGGCTGGCATGCACCAGGACCCTAGTTTCACTGCCAGCCCCGCAAGAAATAAAATGTTAAAAATGTTTCACATAATGGTTGGGTTTCAAGGTGCACATAACTAGAAATCATAATATGATAAATGTCAAATCCATCGTGAGGGTCACAAAATAAAAACCTAAGAATGAAATTACAAGTCAGACATGCTACAAGGTAGAAGCAAGTGAAGGAGCCGTGTAGGGATGCCTTTGTGAGCGCTCATCAGGTGAGC
>PVJA010004381.1:0-86660 GCA_004027025.1 Myocastor coypus | reverse complement strand
CGATCCTCCTGCCTCAGCCTCCCGAGTGCTGGGATTACAGGCGTGAGCCACCACACCCGGCTGTTTTGGTCTTTTTGAAGCTTCCAGTGTTTTCCCTGACTCTGCAGCAGTGATGATAGGGGGATGGGGTGGGGTGGGTGGGGGACAGGAAGACTCTTAGGAGAGTGGGAGGGCAAGGTAAGCTCACAAAAGCTCCTGCTTTGTGGGGTTAGTGTGGCTTCCATCTCAGTAGGAGGGGCAAGCTTCAGCTCAAAAAGGACCTGATGTTGATTAGAGCAGGCCAGTTCTGTAAGGCTCTCTCCCAAAGGTCGATGGGTGCAGGGTAGGGCTAACCTAGGTTCCCACAGGTCCATGTGGCAGTCTTCCGGAGGTAAATAGTGGGCTATCAGGACTCACTGAAGCCTAAAAAGGGGGGGGGGGGAAGTGGGCAGGGCAAGGCCCCTTGGCAGTCTATGGAATAAGAATGAGTAGCCAGGACTCAGGTGAACTCTAGTAATCATGGGAAGGGCAGAGCTAATCTCACCACATTCCTCTGAATAGTATTCCAGGTCAAAACTTGTGGCTGGGAGTTAGATGAGCTCAGCTGAGGGTGGAGGTATAAAGGCAATGCCCAGAAAGTGTCCCCAACAGTCTTCCAGGTAAAGACAGGCATGTAAAAAAGCCTTTTTGTTTTGATATTTCATTTTATCCCTAATTTTCTATAAAATTTTATCATGAATGATTGTTAAATTCTGTAAACTACCTAATTTTTCTCTTTTTTGTAGCTATTGAGATAATCATATTGCATTTAGATTTTGGTCTGTGGATGTAGTGAATTAATTGACAGCTTCTTAAATTCAAGCCAGCCTTGCATTTATGGAACAAACTCTTCCCGATCATGATACATTATTCATCTCACATACTCATAAGCTTTGGTGATTTGAGGTAAGGATCTTTGTATCTGTGTTCACTGTTTCCATGGGTCCATTGATCTCTTTTTGCAAGGTTTTATTTGTTTGTTTTTGTCTGATTGTGGTATTGGAACAACACTGATCTCACAGAATTGTGTTAAAGTTTCCTTCCTATATTTCTTGTGAGATCTGTATAGAATTGGTTGCTTTTCCTTGAATGTTGGATAGAATGCACACGTTGCTGAATGCTGTCTTTCTTCTTCCTGCTCAACTCAATTAGAAATCTATTATATTGTTCTTCCCAAATGATCAGGTTTTGGCTGTATTAATTGTTTTCTAATTTTCTCTCATTGACTCCAATTTTCTTCCTTCCCCTTCTCCTTCAGATTTCAATTATCCTTCCTGTGTTCTTGGAAAGCATAGACCAGTGTATAGTTTCTCTGCATTTCTGACACAAGCATTTGATGCTGTGATCCTACACCCAAACATTGCTTTAAGCCACATTCTGCAAATCCAGATGCTACCCTTTTCATTTTTATTCAACGCAAAATATTTTTAAAAAATATTTCTAGTGATTTCTTCTTTGACTTAAGAGTTATTTGGGAGCAATTTTTAAAACTTTCAAATATTTGGAGGTTTTCCGGGTATATTTTTGTTATTTATCTCAATTTTAACTTCCAGTAGAAATAAAATAGACCTTGAATAATTCTCATTTTCCAGTATTTACTGAAATTTGGAATGCAGCTCACAGTCTGCTATGTGTTATTCACCGACTTTATCTCCTCCGTCTGCTCTAACCAATCACTATAGATGCATCCCACGGGCACACAGTTCCTTAGGGTTCTGGAGGCTGAAAATCTGATGCCACAGGTGGCTGAAAAGGTTCTTGTTACAGCCTCCTTCCATGCTTTAGAATGTCCACTTCCTGCTGTTTCTTCACATGGTAGAAAGCAGGCAAGCGATCTCTTGAGGTGCCTTTTCCAAGGGCATTAACTGGATTCCTGAGGAATGTACCCTCACAATGCAGCCTCCTTCCAAAGGCCCCACCTCCAAACACCATTTCCCTGGGCATCTCCACCTATGAATTCAGGGGTGTACAGACACCCTGTCTATTTCAGTGATCCTTTCATGGGCACATGGAACTTAAAAGAGTTCCTATAGTCATTCTCTCTGTGTTATATTCTTTCTACACATAAATCATACATATTCTGGTATTGTTCAGTGAAATTTCTTCTTTGTTGATCAAGTCAAATTTATCTTTACTCAGAAGTTTGAAGTCTTTTAAATTTCATAGATTATTTCTTCTGCACTTTCTTTCTCTTCTCCCCTTCAGAAATGATAATTATTCAATATTAGAATAATCGGTATTGTTCTAAGATGCTAGAGTGACCAAATTCATTCCTTTGCCCCTTTTGTTTCACTAATTTGTGATGACCTAATTCTTTTCTCTAAAAAGTGTTGTGTTTGCTGATAAACCTTTTAAACAAATTTTTCAAATCTAATATTTCTTGTTCATTTTCCTCAAAACTGTGAGGTGGAAGGTCCTGGGCAGAGGACAGCTGCTCAGGGCCTGGAAGCCACAGAGGAGAGAGAAAGAGAGAGGAGAGAGAAAGAGAGACAGGGGGCAAGGAAGAGGGGAGTGGGGAGAGAGAGAGGGGAGAAGGGAGAGGAGAGACACAGCGGGGGAGAGAGAGAGCCAGGAGAGCGACAGGGCTCGCTAGGCCCTGCCTCCAGTGGCTGCCCCTGTTGTCCGGGGCCCCTCCTAACAGCATACTTAGCTCTAGACTCCCAAGCACACCACGATCCAATCACCAATCCAAATGTGCCACCTCTCAGCATAAGTGGCTGAAGGGGACATTCCACATCTATACAATAACTAATACTATAGTTGTTGCTCCTATTGTTTTGTGGCTGTTTCTTCTTTATAGTTTTACTATTTCATCTGAATTCCTTCATGTGTTTATGCCTATTAATCATAATGATCATAAAGTCTCTGTGCAGTAGTTCTAACTCTCTCTCTCTCTCTCCCTTTTTCCCTCCCTCCCTCCCTCCCTCTTTCTCTTCTTGTACATGTCTCATAATTTTCTATTGGACTCTGGTCATTGTGTATAAAAAAACAGAGTAAAGAGCCAGGTATGGCAGTGCATACCTGCCACCCCAGCACTCTAAGAATCTGCAGCACAAATATCACAAGCTCAAGCCAAGTAAGGGTAACTTAGTGACATAGAGAATCTTGTCTCAAAATCAAAAAGAAAATAGAGGGATGTGGCTTGGTTTGAAGGTTGCAGGTTCAATCCTCAGCATTAAGGAGGAAGAGGAATGGAAAGAAAGGGAGGGAGACAGAGGGACAGAAAGAAGAACTATAGAGACTGCACTAAGCTGCAGTTATTTCCGGTCTTTCAGTCTTTGCCTGATTGTATGCCTTGACCTCTTCCCTCTTTTATATGCCAAAGGTAAATTTAGACAGCTCACACCTTTTTCAAAGTTTATCAGTTATCTGTGACTCTAAATTTCTGATTTAATCAAAGAGAACTAAAAAAAAAAAAAAAATGCAGATTAACAGTTTTTTCCTTGCTAGAAAAAGGAAAGAATTTCTCTCTCTCTCTCTCTCTCTCTCTCTCTCTCTCTCTCTCTCTCTCTCTCTCTCTCCCCCCCCACCTTAGCAAAAAAGAGTTCCTTTGCAGTTACTCATGGCCGAAGGACACAAGACCCATGACATGATCCACATCCAGTTACTCAGTGAGAAGGTTCTCCTAGATGCCACGTACAGACCCTGTGTCTCCTGTGAGACTCAGGGAAGGCTCATCCATAATCTGTCACCCTAAGTTCCAGGGTCACCAGACTCCAAGTTACCAGCGGGGTGCAGGGTGAGGAGCACCCCTCCTATCAGTGTCCTCCCTGCCTGCAGGAGGAGCATGCAGACAAGTGGCACCCAGCAGTTCACCCCTGAACTCAGCTCAGCACATACCATGAGCTCCCACAGGAGGATCCATATAGCCTCACCCCAGGACTCCATGACTGGGCTATGGTTGTTGTGGGCTTCCAACTCTAAGCAAAGAAGAGGGGGGCAGGGAACCAGAGGATCCACATCCCTGTTTTCCCAGAAGTCCCTCAGGGTCTTCTTTCTGTGAGTTGTTACTCCTAAAATGTTTTCTTTTCAGAAGTGTTTCACATGCATCTATCGTGTGAGGCCCCCCTCCCCCCATGATGTCAGCGTGTCCCATCTGTGCCATCCTCTTCTAGCCTGGGAGCTCAGAGAGAAAAGTGCTGGGCTGGCTCTGCAGTGTTCATACAGCAACCTGGCACACTTAGGTAAATAGCATTAAGTAACATCAACAATGCACAGTGTCTGCTGGAACATAAGCCCACTTAGAAGGAAATCTGCAATTCCCACATTCTCTTTCTGGCCTCACTTATGTGCGCCATGCTAAGACTTCAAATGCCACATCCCTGGAGCACTGCCATGTTTATACTCACATAAGTCCCTGGGAGCAGGAGGGATTTATTTAGTATGGTGTGCAATGTCTACTTCTGTGCTGGTTCTACTGTGATACCATTGAATAATTTATTAGCTACTTAACACTCATCAAGTTCAGCTTTTTCTATAGAAATCATCTGAAAATGCTCTTATTTTTGTATCTGTTTAAAATGCTGTCATTTGAAATAAATGTGTTTTTTCTCCAAATAGGAATTTCAGCACTGGAGGAAACAATGAAACCCTCCCTCCATGTCGCCAGAACCCAACTCCTTCCATCCAGATTGGCCCGCTGTGTTCTCGCCCGCTGTGCTCTCGCCCGGGTTCACTGAGCTGTGCATCATGGCTCTTCCTCTCTGTGCCCTTCCAGGTGCTGGGGTGCCCCAGTTCCAGCCAATTGCCCTGAATGGCCGCATCCAGGTCCTCAGCAATGGGTCGCTGTTGATCAAGCATGTCGTGGAGGAAGACAGCGGGTACTACCTCTGCAAGGTCAGCAACGATGTGGGCGCGGACGTCAGCAAGTCCATGTACCTCACGGTTAAAAGTAAGGAAGAAGAATGCTTCATTTTCCTACATAGGTCTCTCAGGGCTTAGCTTTGCATTGTCTCCCTACACACGTGTTCCCAGAAGAACAAAACCACATACTCAGGCTTTTGCTCTGGTGGGGTTTCCAAGTTCTGTTGCCCCAGAAACACAATTGAAGAGGGTGCCAAGCATATAGCCAGTTGTTGACAGCTGGAATCCAGGGCCATTCTCTGTCCCTCTGGCTCCCACTGGAGCAGATGGAGGCCCTGAGCAACTGTGAAGCCCTCTTCTTAGCGTCCCTCTACTATTTGGTGGATTTTACTATGTGTAGTACAGAGAGGGCTTTCTTTACAGAAGGCCTTGTGCATGCATTTTGTATCTGCCACCTGGCTTGGCCAGTGTTTGTTTTTAAGATAATTACAAAAAGGGGCGGGAAGAAACAACTAAATACCTATTACCAAAAGACAATGACCACAGCTTGCCAAGAACATGCAGCAGGGTGCCTGGGGTCTGTGGTGTGGCCCCCGTTTGCAGTAAGAGTTCCTAAGGAGGAAGCATTCTCCACATCCTGGGAACTGAACCCCCAGAGAGCAGCTTGGCCTGAGAGTCACTCCTTCACAAATGGCTGCATATCTAGTACATAATGAATGGCTTGGGTCCATTTATAAACAGTTTTCTGTTGGATAAACTGTAGTTTCTTCTCAATAAGAAAGCTTGGGCTCAAGTTTCCTCTATTTTAATTTTTAAATTTTTCTTAAATACACTATCATTAGTCTGGAAAGATCCTTCTGAGATCACTTGTTAGGAAGCTTGGATTTTCAAGGTGAATTTCAGAGGGACGTATGCATATATACATGTATGTGAACTGTAAAGATTAGCTACACCAAGTGGTATCCATCCTAATTCTGTAAGAATTTATTTTATTTAATATACTCTATTATTTCCAGCAAAACAATAAAAATATCAAGCTATCTATTTGCCAAACTCTTATACTAGTTCAAAAAATTCCACTTTGTGCACATTCAATACCATAAATTTTGGCAAGCTCTGACTTCCCAATTGTATGCACTGGAGAAACTGATTTGCAAGAATCTGAAGACGCATCATGGTACTTTCTAAAGCCAAGGACGACCTACTAATTTTTTGAAGGTTAGAAACTGTTGAAAAAGTAAGGCAACCTAAGAACAGAATGTCAGGGGACAGTCTGCTCAAGCCCTCCTCCTGTCCCTCTCTTGGACAGGAGCTTTTTTTCCCCCAGTAATATATTCTGCTCATAACCTCAAAAAAAAAAAAAAAAAAAAAAAGGAAGAATAAGAACAGTGTCCATGTTGTCCAGTATTGGTCCATATTTTCCCAGTGAAATGAATTTGTTTTATAGCTGTCTTCAATGTTTCAGTGTAAATGGCAGTCCTCTAGTCCACAAGTGTGCCTCTGGGGCCAGGTATCTACAAAGCCCTGTGGCAGAATGTGAATTCTACCATCACTGGCCTCATGCTTGTGAGCAAATACGTGTACCTCGAAAGAACTAGGGCACAGAGGGAAGCGCTCTGCCTCTAATAGTCCAAGGGAAGGAAAAAGTGCCCTATCAGGGATCTTCAGAGGAGGATGTGACTTCAGCTTGAGGGGTAGAGCAGAGCCCCAGGGAAGTAATCCTGGATATTGAAAGGCATCCACTGCAGGGCCCCTCCTGCTCATCTCCCTCCTCTCTGGTGCTAGGAGCTGTTCCCATGGCTTGGAGTGTGGCAAGCCACACCCAGGCTCTGCCTCCCCTCTGTGGTCTGCCTCTCCAGGAAGTATCCATGTGCATGGGGCTTGTGTGTTAGAAGCACAGTTGCCACAGCAGGGCACAGGACTCCAAAGGAATCAGGCCTCACAGCCTGTGGGGCCAGCAACTTCATGAAACAGGCCAGGTGTCCTTGTCCTCCTCTTATGCTCATGATGGCATTTTTGCTCCAGATGGGACAATGTCTTACTTTCCTGTCACTGAGACACATACCTGAGGCCCTCACAGTGAAGAAAGAGAGGTTTATTGTGGCTCATGATATAGAGGTTTTGGTCTGTGGTTGATTGGCTCCAAGGCAGGGCAGCATGGCAGAGGGCCTGGAGATGGAGAGCTGCTCAGGGTGTGGAGGCCAGGAAGCAGGGGGTGAAGGGACGAGTGGGGAGGGGATGCCCCTCCCAAGGCCACACCTGGGTGACCTTCCTCTTCCAGCTAGTGAGTGAGTCCTGTCTAGCTCCCATGACTGAATCACCCTCCAAGAGTCCCTTGCCTGAGCTCAGGAGGTGCTTTGGAGCCTTCTTCATAGAAGCCATCCCCGATGGTTTGGGCAGGCAGAGATGGTTTTAGGCACATGATAGGATTTCTCCACAGGGTTGTGATGTATTAGGGACACACTGCAGGAGGTCCACATGCAGCTGACAACCACAGTGCTGACAGAGCTGCCAGTGGCAGCAGCTAGGAAGACATGGGAAGACGGACGATTCTGTATTTCTGCCCTGGTGCAGCAGGGCACAGCCTGTAGCAAGAAGCTGGGCCCAGGTGCCCTGTGGTGTGGCGAGCAGTGCTGCCATGGCGCCAACTCTGAGCTCCCTTCCGGTCTCTACATATGAGTCACCTGGCATGGACTTGTCACGTGGGGAAACCCTGCCTTCCTCAGGGGTTATGGTACAGGGGTGGGACGAGGTGTCTGAGGAAGGAGACACTGCTCATGGAGTGTGTCATGGCCAGTGGGTGAGGCAATGAGTGTGCTGGGCGCAGAGAAAGAACAAACAAGGCTGAGGCTGGGGAGATGGGCACTGGAGAAAGAGAAAGCGCACTTTCCTTGAAATAAGGTTTAGATAACATACAATGTCTCTACTGTGATATTTTACAATATTATGAATATGTTCAAAAAATAAGCCTATAAAACAATGCAATCAGTATCATAGTATAATGCTATAAAATAATATAATCATGAGGTAGAGAAAACAATGCCTTCTTGATAAAAGGAACATTCTATAAAGCCATCCTGGTAGGAGGGCATGGTGGTACATGCCTGACATTCTGGGAACTTAGTGTAGCTCTGTCTTAAAATTAAAAAAAAAAAAAAAAAAAAAATGGCCTGGGGATGTAGCTCCATGGAAAAGCCTTCAGTTCAATACCCGGCTCCTGGGGGGCTTCTGAAGCGCACGGCAAATGTTTTCATTGCCCAGGGGTGTTGTGAGAAGACCAGAGTCATCCCAGAGCACGAGCACAGAACACCCTGATGGCAGGCCCATCCCCCATCCTCTTCCTGTTCCCTGTTCCTCTTCAAGGGCAATCGCCAGGGCTGGGGCACTTCCCGCTATAACAGGGCTGGCTGGAGAGGGGGCTGGGCTGCTCAGCATAAGCACATCCACTAAGCAGCCTTTCTTCCATGCACAGTGACTTCTCTCACCTCTGAGACAAAGCACTCAAGGCCCAAAAGGAAGGAAGGAAAGGTTTCTTTAGCTCAGTTTGTGGAGGTTTCAATCCATATGCAGCTGGCTCCCAGGCAGGGCAGCATGGCAAGGGACAGCACTTCAGCACAGCAGAAGACAGCAAGAACAGCAAGGCCTAACAGGGGAAAGCGAGCCTCTTTTCCTTTATATTGTATAAGGGCTAGCCACTCATACCCGCATCTCCGTGCCCTCCTCTTCCACAGGTGGAGGATGTTCACAAAGTGAGGACCCTGGCCCCCTGCTGAGTCACTTAGTTAAACTTCTAAACTTCTCACATTAACACAGTGAACAACATCCTAGAGCCAGCCAAAAGGACAAGTTCTTCACATGTCGGGACATGTTGGGATGCAGAACAGCTGAGTTGCTTAGTTAAGCTTCTGAAGTTGACACAATGTATCAACCACAAAGGCAGCTGCTGTAGAGAACTGTAACCCTCAGGATACCACACGGGCTCTGACAACATCCTCAAGACCAGGAGCACGGTTGAGGGTCCAGCACTG
This sequence comes from Myocastor coypus, assembly GCA_004027025.1. Classification (NCBI taxonomy): domain Eukaryota; kingdom Metazoa; phylum Chordata; class Mammalia; order Rodentia; family Myocastoridae; genus Myocastor; species Myocastor coypus. The sequence goes on along the minus strand of PVJA010004381.1, from coordinate 77,811 downwards.
TCTGAGTGTCCTGGACAGCATGCCACACGCACCTGTGTTTGGAGCAGAGCCAAGGTGGGTGCAGAGCAGGCCCAGAGCCAGCCAGCACACTATGCAGCTGTCCCAGAAGGCCGGCATGGAAAGAAGCTGCACCTTGCCATCTTTGCAGCCTGGCAGCTAGGCCTGCCTTGGAGCTGCAGTCTTCTCAAACCCTGTTTATCTGGTAACAAAATTCTGCAAGGAAGAAAGCTCAGCATTAGACCGTGCTGGGACACAGCATCAAGGGCATAGACCCAGGCTCTAAGGATGCCCTGTCCTGTCTCTCTAGGCACCACAGTCACATTCTTGCTCTCCTGGCTTTCATAGCTGGCCTCAGCTTTCTATAGCTGAGGCCTGGATCCCTGTCACAGGATCTGTTCCCCAGGAGGAACACCCAGCTCTGCCTCCGCCTGCCGCTCTCCAGCCTCTTCTGATTCCTGAGTACAACATAAAAGAAGTTGCTTATCAAACATGGGCAAGTGCTTCCTGAGAGCCAGTTACTCTGCATTGAAAGGAGCCCTGCCCCAGGCAGCCCACGAGCCCCAGGACAGCCTGGCTGCCTTCCTCCCTCAGGCTCGGCCTGGGCGGATCATCCCTGTGCCTATCAGATCGCTGAGATGCAGAATGTATGAGCACATGGAAACCAGAACCCTGTGTGTGACCTAGACGAATCCTGGTGATCTCACACTGTGGTGGCAGGGGCTCCTGGGTCCCAGCCACATCCTAATCCCCTCTCTAGTCCTGTGGAAGGGAGAGTTTGTGTGGGTTGGGTTTGTTCTGAGGACTAAACTATTCCACAAAGGAAGCAGAATTGAGAAACCCAGGAAAGGGAAGCTGCACCTGCTTCAGGAGACCCGTCATCACCTGGCCTCGAGCTCATGGCAGCCCCTGGGGGCTTTCTCCTCTATAGCTGGCGGTGCTGCAAGAGGCACAGGAACGGACACTGCCAAGGAAAGTCTCTTTGAAAGGAGAAGATCAACTCCATGGAGAAAAGTGGTGTGGGGGCGAGCAGGGGCAGTCAGAGAAGGGGAGCTGGGGCCAGACTCATCAGCCCCAGAAGCAGAGAGGCAAGGCACACACAGACGGCTTTTTAAGAAAGATTTTGGGACCCACACTTCTCCAAAGACCGCTGCTGCTTCTTACCCATTACTGTCTCCAGTTTCCTCCTCTCCCTCCTCCACCCCTTCCTCTACATCTTTCTTTTCCTCTCCTCTACCCTCTCCTCTTCACCCTTCCACTTTTCCTCCCCTACTTTCCTTCTGTCTTTCTTTCTCTTCCCTTTTGCACTTCACCTTCCTACTGCCTCTACCTATCCCTTCCTCCCATCAGCCCGTCCGTCCTCCATCCAGCAGTATTCACTGTGCGCCCCCTAGCGTCGGCACTGTTCTAGATCCCCAAGGCCAAGCGTCAGGTTTCCCTGAAAGGAGTTCAGATTCCCCTGTGAAGACACAGGAGGGAGTCTACTGCATGGTGCCTGGTAGAGAAAAGAGGGAGGTAAGGAAACAGGTGCTTATGTGTCAGGTAAATGGAACAGCAGAGGCAAAGCTCAGGGTAAAAACTGGTGGAGTCATGGGGCCACAAGATCACCATAGTTTCTTGGCATATACATGCATGTATGCATGTTTATACATCTGCATGTGTGTGTGTGTGTGTGTGTGTGTGTGTATTTATGTACATACACCAGCCCGGTTTCCCAGTATTACCTGTGGGAAGGCTCATCCCTCTAAGATTCCTGCCTCCCCTGTAAGTCTGAAGCACTGAGCACTGTTTTATATTCTTGGATCTGTAGGCTCAGTTTAACAGATTACTTTGGGGTTTCTCTCTGCTCTTCCTATCATTCTAAAAGGTTGTTCTCAGGCCCAATATTTCCATGATCACTATTTATGTTTGTCACTTAACTCCTTGCTATGTAGGAATTTCCCACAATGCAATTTGTGAATATTAGCTGCTACCTTTTCACACTAGAGAATCAGTTGCTCTAACATTTCATGAACACTCAGAACCATTCTTGTGTTTTGAAATGTGTATTTCATTTTAGAAAACAATATTAAGAAGACAGGCTCAGGGAAAAAAAAAAAAAAAAAACCTTGGATAGTTTTATCAGTGATGAGCTGGGTTCCTCGAGGGAGACGCCAAACCTCTCTGTGCTGTGACTGTCTGATTCTCAGATTGTCTCTGAGTGCTGTTGCAAGCTGAGCTCAGGTTATGTAAAATGCTGACTACTCAGAACACTGAGATGGTCTGCCCCTCCCCCTCATGCCAGGACAGGAGTCCAGATCAAAACCAACCATACACCCAAATAGAGGCTACATTTATAAATTTGTGGAAGAGAATCTATGTGAGAGTCTGTGTCAGAGACAGACAGAGAGAGAGAGAGAGAGAGAGAGAGAGAGAGAGAGAGAGAGAGAAACATCAGCTATGATTCCAAAAACATTCAGCAAGAAAAGGAAAAACACAGTTTGAACTTAGAAATCTTAACTTTTTGTCCATTGAGAAAATGGAAGGTCAGTCCAGGCACTGCAGAAAATACCTGTAAATCCCATGTGTGGCAGGGGTCTTTAGATCCAGGACATTTAGGTCAACATCAGGGACACAAAACATCTGCCTACTAATAAAGGGAAAGGGGGCAGGATGGGTATTTAGTTCAAGAAGCAAGAGGTATGGGAAAGCGCCACAGCATGATTGGTCATCAGGGCAATGCAAGGCAGATCCGCAGGGAGACACACCATTCCATGCACTGGGGAGACTCAGGGAGCAAGAAAGAAGGCCCCAGCCTGGTGGAAAGAGGGGCACAGGGGACCCTTGTGCGGTCCCGTTGGTGCGGCCATGTTGGGAAGCCATTTGGCATCTCTTCCAAATGCAGTATGCGGAGTGATGAAGAGCAATACGTCCATGCAGAAACTAGTAAGGAGAGTCCACAGCAGCCACCCCGAGACAGCTCAAGCATGGGGGTCTTCTTCTACAATGGCCAGCTGGTTTATCCGTCCACTCAACAACACTGCACACAGTCAGGCAAGCCTCCTGCCTTCGTTCTCGTATCACTGTAGCTACAGTTCTGGCTCTAGCAGCATGACTCTAGAACAGCTGCTGACTGTAAGGCTTTTCTCTGTTCAGCCTTCTTTAAGCTGAGGAGCTTCCTGTTGCTGTCACCTGCCCACTGGACCAAGATTCTCGAAAGCTCAGCTAAGCCAAGGGCCTGAGTCATCCACTCGCTCTGCCAGGGCAGATGCCTGGAAATCAGCTTCCGGGAAGATGACCCTGGAGAGTCCTCTCAGCCAGTTCATTCTGTGTGTAGTGTGGGTACCTGGCAGTGCAGAGCCCAGTGTGACCCTGCACAGGGACTGTCTGGGGACTCTGTGAGGCACATCCACAGGCAGCATCCTCAGGCAGGACGCGTGATGAGCTCTTTTAGCACACAGTGCATCACACTGGAGCATCTGTGGCTGCCAGGGTAGCCGCCAGCCATCTGCTCTTGGCAGCTTGGCTGTGCCAGCGACAGAAGGGCCAAAGTGGGTGGAGCAGTACCCTCGGAGGACACTGTCCTCCCACCTGTGCACTTGAATTACCATGCCTTCAGCCACGTGACTCCAGAAGCCCAGGCCAGATGTCCACTTTTCTGTGTCCATCCCTCCAGGTGCTGATTTTAAGGCCCATCCTGTGGGAACATAGCCCATGAAGACCAGGCATGTGCAGAGCACTTCATGCCAATGCTCAGTGGGCAGAGCACATCACCTGGACACCAGAACCATGACCGGCTTGTTGTTGTGCTGGACTATTGGACCCAAAGACTGCATGGAATTTTAGCAACATGATGGGGGCATACACATGAAATGCCTTCTAAAGTCACACAGCCTATATTGGGATGCATGTGCCTGTTATGCTGGTGATATATCACAGCTGCCCTTCTAGGCAAGCATGTGTCTTACTCCTTTTAGAAGGGATGCTGAACTTCTTGTGTGGTTAGCCATTATTTTTATTTTTATTTTTTAATTTCTTTGTCTTTTTGAGACAGTTTCACTATGCCTCACTTTGGAGCCCAGGTTGGCCTCACACTTGTAGCAATCCTCCTGCCTGAGCCTTCTGAGTGCTGGAGTTACAGGCATGCACCACCACATCCGGCCAAACATTGGTTTTATAAGCATTCTCTTTACGCATTCAGCTTGGAATCAGTTTTACATCTGTATACCCTTCAGGAACAGGCTTTCTGGTCCTGTATGGTGTGGTGCTGCAGCTGTGTTTGCCACCAGAAGGGGTGCTGAGGAGATGGGGCAGAGGCTCTGGCAGCACCCGCTCTGGCAGTGTCAGCTCCTGAGCAGCAGGCTTTGCAATACTCTGTGGTTTCCATCATGCTTGCATCTCACAGACCGCTGAATGCAGCTAGAGGACAGCACCCTCAGTGTCAGAGCTGCAAGGAGGATACTGAGGCCTCTGTGGCTCCTGTATAGATTTAATGTCGAAGGGGCTGCTGTTACAGAATAGGAGGACACGAGAGCCTCAAACGTCTGTGCACTTCTGAGTGTGTGGCCGTTTATCTCAAAGAAGATCAGAGAACTTTGGCAAATCCTACCGGTAATGCAAAGGGGCATGTGCCTTCCCTCGTGAAGATGTGGAGGGGAAGGGGCACTGGGGGACTTTGTGCTGTGCTGGCAGACACAGTGGACCCTGCTTGTTGTCTCTGTCTGCAGATGGTGAGGCTGACACCAGCATCCCATGGTTGGGTGTGGAAGGCAGGAGGAAACACAAGAGCAGCGACAGGAGCATACAGAGTGTGACGTCTGGTAGCTGGGAAATGTCTCCACCCTTACTTCCTGAGGCCCCTGACCAGTCTCACTTTCTTATGAGCTGCCGCAGAATTCTCTCTGCAGCTGCAGTTGGAATATCATAATTCTAAGTGAATTTATTCTCCTCACTCAGACCTGTCACCCCACATCAGCTGTAAGTGGCTGAGAGTTATGTCTTGAATGAGGACAGCGTGGCCTTGGGAAGATGGTGAGGTGCGGAGCATTGAGGTAGGGGTGTGTTTGTGTGTGTGTGTGTGTGTGTACATGCATAGGTGTATTTACAAAAACCTTCATTTTCCTTCTTTCCTTTTCCCTTAACACAGAGCATAAGATATAAGGACTTTATGTCAGGTCAGCATATAACCACAGCTAACTCTACAGCTAATACATAGAGTATGTGTTATGGTTTGTGTCTAGTTGTGCCCCCAAAGCCTCATACAGTCTTGGGTTGGAGAACTCTAGAGTTTGAGATTAATTCATGATTCTTTCCAGTTGTATGGGGTGTAATTGAAGCGTGTTTTAAGGAGCACATATTTGTTGTCTGTGTGTGGAAGAGAAGCGGAGTTCTCTGAGATGTGCCTAAATTTACGAGTCAGTTTAGCCAGCCACAGTCCCCAGAGCCTTGGTCATGTGCCAGACCAGATGTTGCTTTGGCTTTTCTCAGATATGAGTTACCTTCACCTGTGGCTTTAAGCAGAGGGATGACTTTGGAATGTGGTGGGCCTTATCCATTGAAGGATGACTTGAGAACACTGCCTGAGGTTCCTAAGGAAGAGAAAATCCTGCCAGGACCACCTTTAGGCTTGAGCGCACCAGCTCTCCCTGGGCTCCCACCTTGGGCCTGCCCTGCAAGCTAATTGCCCGACCATACAACAGCAGGAGCAAGCAATCCCTTGGCCTTAGTCAGTTGCTCTGGCCTTCTCTCTTTCATCCTTTCTCTCTCCATCCATCCTCCTGCTTGTTTCTCAGGAAAGTCCTCATCAGAATGGATTTTGGCTTCAGCCGCCCAAAGCAGTGTGCAGGGAACCCATCTCCACACCCAGGCCTCACAGGTAGTGTCTAAAGAGCCCTCAATAAATTCACCCGTGCTCATATGCCCTAGAGCTTCCCCTATCACAGGAAGTCAGGACTGAGAATGCTTCTCTGTGAATTCCACTGCCTACGCTGTAGGTCACATGTCCTGATGTCCCTGTCAGCTGTCAGCTGGGATCACTGTGCTCTCAGAAGTCTCTTCTGTTCCTGCTCAAAACGATGCAGGACTCAGGATGAACCCATGCAGGGCAAGTGCAGCAACTTCATGCATACAGAGTCGTGAAGGCACTTCACAGATGTCACATAAAAGATAAGTTGAATCAGCTTCCATCACCAAGAAATTCAATCAAGAAGAGGAAAGATATATTCTGGTTCATGGCTTACAGGTGTCATTCCATGGTCACCTGGCTCTCTTGGTTTGGCCTTGTGACACAGAACATCATGGAGAGGGGTACATAGTGCCAAAAATCAGCTCACATCTCCATGGTAGTCAGCACACAACAGGAAAAAAGAAGTGAACCCAGGCTCCCAACATCATCTTCAAGGGCACACACAGTGACTTCGTTTCCTTCCTGAGCCCCAGCCTCCTAAACACTTGCTGCCAACCCCCAGCACTGTGGGTTGCAGACCAGGCCACCACATGGGAGTCTTAGGGGCTGCTGCAGGTTAAATTATAGTGATAGAAGATGGCTCCAAGGAAGCTGGAGGAATGGAATGAGAGAGACGACCTAGGTGCCCAAAGTGCTGGTGAGTTCTTGAACTAGTGAAGGAGATAGCAGGGGCAGGCAGAGAAGCCACGGTGCAGACACACAGCAAGGCCTTGACCGGTGCCCCCAAGAACGCAGGCTGGGCAGGCCCTACAAAGCCATCTCAAGTGGGAGATGGAGGTAGGTTGCCTGTCCCTACCCACCGACCAGTCACTTTGATTCTACATGCTGAACTGGGATTTATCTCAACCTTTCTGCAGGCAGCTGGGACTATATTTTTAGTGGTTAGAAAAGCCTGTGACAGTGGACGTCCAATATACTTAATGCTGTCAGCTGTACATATTATATGCATCAAGCTTCCTTTTTTTTTTTTTTTTTTTTTTTTGTGGGACCAGGGTTCAAACTCATGACCTTATACTTGCCAGGCAGGTACTTGTGCCACGGAGCTATCTCCCCAGCCCCTCATCAAGCTTCTTGAAAATTCTAAGTTTGGTCAGGAAATGAGAGGCATGTTGAGTCAGGTTTCATTTCCTGTCTCCCTACCTTTAGCTGGGCTCTGAGCTTTCCTCTCTCCACCTCCCTCCCCTCCCAGTGGGTGGTCCAGTTTACACTGTGCTATTGTACCCTCCCCAGGCTGGAGCATCCAGTCTTTTCATCCTGGATCACTTTCCCCTATTGTGTTGTGCTGACATGAAGAGGTGATGGGAGACAAAGGATCTTTTATTTGGGTTGGCTCAGGCCATTTTGCTAATACTTACCAACCATCAAAGCTCTCTGTTTGATAAGCAGCCTGCCTGCGAACACAATTCTCTGATACCTACTAGTGTCCTGCAATTCCATTCAGCTCTGACACTAACCACCCACATTTAACATGAATTAAAGGGCAAGATCTGCAGCAAGGCGGCCTTAGTTCAGATCCATATGGCAATCGGTGTCTCCAGGCTGCCTACACTTCTGCCTGGCCAGTGATAAAGCTGGGGCCTTACAACTGCCTGAGGTTTGACAGTTTGCTGAGTTTTGACACAGTGCACAATTCAGAAAGCTGTTGTAGTCAGTGACTCCTGCTTTGTTACCAAGTATAAGAATGAGTGAAGGCACCTGTGGCAGAGTCCCCCAGCGCAGCAGCTTCTGTCCTGTGGAGCTGGGGTACAGCTCCTGAGCCTCATTGTCCAGATGTGTTGTCTACAGTTGGTTAGCTCACTTGCCACAGGACTGTACCCTGTCTCCATCCTCTTACCACTGCAGCCTGAGTGTGTCTGCTAAGTTTAGACAATGATTTTAGCATGCTATAAGGTTAAAGCTTGACCTGAAGCCACTTACAAGGTGACTAGTGTCCCAGCTTAACCAGACTCCCTCAACACTGCAAGCCGTGTGCTCTGGGGATGCCTTAGTAGTAGACAGTCAAAGAGTTACAAGATAAACTGTTGTTCTTTACAGTCCTATTTGTCTACACATACTTTTCAGAGTTAGCCCTTTAAATGGTCTTTCCCATATTGGTGGATGGGACACATCTAACCCTACCAAGATCAAGTTAGTGGGACCCTTGTGGCACCTGCTTCTCTGAGCACTCTGGACTCAATTCCTGAGGAGCAGAACTCCACAATGACTGGTCTTCACCTGCTGCCTCTTCTGGTTTCACTGCCTTGTCCAGTTCCAAAAATAATAAGTAGAAAGACCCCCAGTAAAGCAGGGATGTGACTTGTACCAGTCAAGAATATTCAAGCATCATTGCTCCCTCACGTGGGATTCCTGGGAAAGAAGAGTCTGTGAGTAGTACCCCTAACCTGCCTGGTGCCAGCGGCAACCCTAAAGGGAGGCAGAGATGTACTTGCCCAGATACCTGCAGACTTTCCCTGACCTGCTCAGGGTGGAGGCTGTGTAGCTGAGGAAGGTGACAATTGGGAGGGTCACAGAGGAGGAGGACAACATCAGTGGCCAAGCCACACCACCAGCTCCCCCAGTGACCCAGGAACCTGAGAAGAGAGCCAGGGTGAATCCCAGCAGCATGTGGATGTCCCAAATGCCTCTTTGTCCTGATGTCCTCCTGCCTGAGGGAGAAGCAAATGAGGGCTCTCAGCAGCCTTGTCAGACCAGGGGCAGCTCACACTTTAATCATCATTGCATGTCACTGTCCTAACAAACTTGGTAGCTGTGAGACACAGGCACCAATAAATGTCATTAAGGGACCGTGGAGTGACCCTCTGTCAACCTTTCTCATGGCTACACGGGTAGAGTGGGCATGGCTGGGTGGCTCAGGGCAGCTGGTGGGAGCCAGAGCCTCCCACTGTGGCTCAAATCCTCCTGCAGAGTGCTCCATGGCTGAGGCTGTCAGCGACCAGGCTATGAGGAGCAGCAGCAGCAGCAGCCTCAGAGGCAGCAGCAGAGGCAGTCCTGTCAGCAACATTCAGGGTGGACTCTGGCCCTGCACGACGAGCCACAAGGGCACTCAGCTTTCCAAAACCTTGCTTTCATGTACCCTGCTGTGACTTACAAGCCAAATTGAGCCCTGCTGCAAACTGCACTGCAGATGACTTCTGAGACTTCCTGGACCCCCCTGGCCCACCCTCCATATCCAGACCTGAGCAGAGCTCCATGATAGTGGTGCCACAAGAACTAAGACGCAGAAGATGCTGCTCCTAGCAAAAGTTCCCCCTTGCACAGCTTCAGCACAGAATTTATCTCGGAGACCTCTTAGATTTGCATCATAAGAAACAAAATGCAAACCCAGCACAGGGACTCAAGGATGAGACTGGGAACAGCCGGTCGCAGCACCCTTGCGAATTTTAGTAACAGTTTGGCCAGAGCCTGTGTGATGGAAGCTGTGGCCTATGAGGCCATTGCAGGATAATGGCCACCCTCTACAGACAGTGAGCCAGCCTCGACAGGCTCTCTGTCTTGAGTCGTCTCAATGTGAAAGAAGAACCCACTGGGCATACTGTGTACTCACTTCCTGCATCTTTGTTGAACACTGGGGGTTGATAGAACTGAGATGAACATCACAGATGGGAAACCCAAGGTAGACACCCTGTACCGCCCAGAGGTCCTTTGTCCCGCTGCCTGTGGAGGTTGTTGTTGTGACGCACCCGGTGTGATCAAGGGGAGACAATAGTGGGGCAGATAATAGTGGTTGTTGGAAGAGCTCCCTTTTTTCCTCCAATTAGGCTCATCCAACTCAGCTGTCCCCACCCTGTGCTCTCAGAGGCCATGGAATATAATGCAGAGACAGAGTATGCAAGCACACAGAACGTTCTAGAATCTTGGAAGGCTCCTGTGCTGCACGTAGAGCTGGCTCCATGATGCTGTCACACAGGTCCTGGTGCTCAGAAAGATGCCACACCTAAATGAATGTGTTACTGTTGCTGTCTGCAGATTCTTAATAGTGTTTGCACAAGGAATTCTATGTTAACATTTGCCCTACAGTTTAGGTCTCCTGTTTACAGTTAATATATGTGAAACTAGCCTTGAAGATGAAGGGGAAGGTGAGAAGGAAAGGACAGTGGAAGACCTGTTACAAGGGACAAGCGACAGGACTGATAGTCCCCAGAAAGGAAGATAACAAGGGAGCAGGTGGCACCCATGGAGGGCATCTCTGGGTACAGCCTGAGGAGACCCTGAACAAGCACTGGCCCGTTCTGCCTTACAGAGAGGAAGCAGCCAATGTGATGCTGACCTGCTGGCACAGAGGGCTGTGAGAGGGGAGTTGCCCACATTCATAGCCCTGGGAAGTTGAGAGTCCTCCCAGGCTGCAGAGAATGACCACTGCTGCGGGTGAGATACTATGGAAAGGGTGGGCAAAAGTGGCTAGAGCTCACCCACCTGGGCTGATGCTATTCATCCTCCCCATATGGTTAAGTCTGGGCCCTATGCCATCACTATCCCCGGGTTCTTATGAAGAGCAGCTTCCTGTTGGACAGTAGCCAGAACCTATGCCCCAGCTGCATGACAGGACTGGAAGGCATGCACAAGCCTAGGCACTTGCAGGATGAGGAGTTGGTGGCTCCTTGCTGCTTCAGTCTAGTGCCCCTGCTAGGACCTGGTGGACATATGATAGGGATGGCCCACCTAGGGCCCAGCATGTGGACTCCAAGCCCCACAGGGTCAGGCAGGTATGAAACAGCTTCAAAGCAGCCAGCATAGAGGCACTCAGAGCTGCTGTAAAAAGATGTGTGGTCCATTCTGTCTTGACCACTGGCAAGTGCCAGTGTTTGACCACTTTGGGTACTAAAGAAACCCCATCGAGCTACTATTTCTGTTACCTGTGCTCCTTCTTGAGGAAGAGGCTGCAGTGGGCTTCACTATCCTTCCAACTCAAGAGCTGCTAGAAGTTTCCTGTAGTTTCCTGCTGGACTCAGACCTTATGCTCAGTCAAGCATGTCATCATATCTACTTCTCATCTCAGGACAATGACCTAAGCAAGGCACCTGAGTGCTCCCTATGCTGGGAAATATGTCACCCTGGCCATTCCCTGCATGATCAACTCCTTTGTTCCTTAAAGACTCAGAAGATGCCACCTAGCACCGCATTGCTTCTGATTGCCATCTTCTCGTAGAGCAAGGTGACCAACTCGTGTTTCAAACAGATGCCTCAGAAGCAGTGCTTGTCACAGGGCCACCCCTCCATCTGTGAGCCACACAACACTGTTGCAGGCTTGAGGATTCGTTCTTATCATTTGATGTTATGAGATCAGCATGTACTGCCGCTATTTCCTCAAACTGAATAAACACTAAAGCTACATTAACTTATTTCTCCCCTCTTTGCAAGGGCCAAATATGTAATCTCTCGGTATCAGGGCCCTTAGGGTTGATGTATTCTCTGCAGAAAGGACCTCTGAAACTGCTTTGTATAGAGGGACAAAACACTGATAACCCATCATAATTGCCCGATTCCGCTCTAACACATAACTGCTTTCTGTCTCTGAAGTCATTCACAGGGAGAATTTAAAAGACGGTGAATTAGACATTAAGTGGCACAGGTACGGAGCCCAGCAGAATGTTCTCTTCTTCAGAGAGGAGCCGCTGCTGCCCTCTAAGTGTAAGCGGCAGTGCCACCTCCTATGGGGGCTCACATCCCTGCCAGAGCCTGGGGTGAGAAGGGCACAGGCATTGCTGCCACTTGAAAGTTGGAAGGTTCGAGAAAATCACAGAAAGCCATTTCATTCCTACCAGGCACTATTCGGTCACCTCAGGTGGCTGTCACCACAAAAGAACAGCAGCATTTCACGTGAGGGCATGCAAAGCCAGTCTGGGCTGAGTGCCACTATTCCAAAACATGGGAGACCAGAAGCTTAGGATTTCAGAGCACTGTGGATCTTGTATTTTCAGATGAGATCAAGTATGTTCAGGGTGATGTGGCCATGACGAGGATCTTATCTTCAGAGGGGAGATGTTCAGCCTGTGGCCACAGTTGGCTTAGGCATAGTGGAGGGCAGACAGCTGTTTGGTGGCACTGCTTATTTCCCTCATGCCTTTGTTCTTTCCCCAGATGCCACCTAGGCTCATCCCACAGGCCAAGGAGAGAGAGCAAAGGGTAGAGCTCCCACCCCTACCCACTGCCAGTGCTGGGGATGTCGCAGAACATCCTGCAACCACCCCCCAGCCTAACTCTCAAGCAACTGGGCCCTGCAGCTGCAGATTTCCTCTTGCAGAGGCCATTTTCGTGACCCTGGGTCTGGCTCAGTTCTATTTTCTGCCATCTGGGCTTCCACGTCCTAAGCGGGCTGTCCTCAGATGCTCCCCGCCTATGAGGGTGGAGTAAGAATGAAGGGTCCCACTCCACTCACCAGACCCTGCAGTCAGAACTCGCAGGCCCATACCCACCAGTGCCATCAGAATTCCAACCAGGTTCACCATCTGAATATTCTGGGGATACCACAGTGACTGAGGAAGGGGTGGGCATAGCTCCCCTTTGCAAAAAGCACCATATAAGCTGAGGAGAGGCCCATATACCAACTTCACGAAACAGGGAGATTCTAACCTTGGTCTGTCTGCAGGCAGAGGTACTGGTATCAGCCCCATGGAAAAGAGAAGGAACTCGAGAGAGAGCTGACGTTTGGCCTCTGTGTTTGTACCAAGCAGAGCCAGGACCCAGTTCTGTCTCTGCAGTCTTGTCCCTGGTACTGCTGTGAACCTCACTACATTGCCAGTGTTTGCCAGGGACAGTGAAACTTGCTTCTTCCTCCGCTACATAACTGTGCCACTGAAATGATCCTCATAGAACCAAAGTTCGGTAGAAACCTTGGAGCAGTGAACTAGTTCTCATCCATGGAGATTCACAGGGAGGGAACAATCCAAGCCATGGGCTGAAGGAAGCCACAGCATGCCACATGGCTCTAGGAGATGCCATTTGGAGTGAGAGCTGGGGAAGCCTCACTTGGCTCATTCAAGTGCTGGTGAAGTCTCCATTTTGGTTCTAGCCCTAGGCATGGTGTTTGCAGCCAAGCTGCTTAGCTCAGGAAAGTTTCTGCAATGCAGGTGGGAAACACAGATAGCTGCTGTCAAGGCCTAGCAATCTCTTAGACTATGGTAATGTGCTTAGAAAGGAGGAACGAGAATGTGCTTCATTTCACTTTGCAGCATGTATCAGAGGAAGTTTATTTCCAACCAGAGTGCTTCCCCCTTCCACCCAAGGCTCAATGCCAGAGTCACCTTGGACTTCCACACCTGGGCCTGTCTGATTTCTATTTTAGCTGAACATCCCCACTAGTGACAATGAAAAATTATCCACGTAACAGTGAGCTTTCCTCTGTAGCTCCGCGATGGAGCAGATGCACATCAGTCGCATCCACCATGCAAGCGCTCTGTAGGGATGGTGGTGCCCGGGGTGCAGTAGATGGACCTGATGTTAGTTCCTCTCCCTTAACTTTGTCCTTCACTGTTACTGGGACTGAGGCCAAGTGTGCCTGCAGATCAATACCTCCGGGCCAATGCAGGACATGGGGAGGAGGGACAAGATGCCCCTTGAGTGAAGGCAGTGTTAACCCTCAGGAACGGGTACCACTTTCCAGATGGCCCTTGAGGATTAGATTGTTTTCCAGCCTTTTGCCAGGCTTTCTCATTGAAGACAGAAGGGGTAATTAAACAGCTCAGAAAAATCCTTTCACCGAGCTAAGCAGCAGCTCTGGTAGCCTTAATTATTGGTGGTTATGTAACATTCTTCAAGTTAAATATAAAAAAAGATAAATGGCTCCATAATTTGTGAACCCCATGATTTCCTACTTCATGAGGTACAGCAAATCCCCACTAGAGGTGGCTATAGTGGTAGCACTGGAATGTGAGGACACCCTGGAGCCACTGACTGACTTGGGTCTTATTGGCTTTATCCTGAGGCCACAGCCTGGTGCCCCATCACACCCTGATCACTCTGTAGGGCAGAGGGCAGATGGCTCCATGGCAGGGTGTTACCATTGCCATCGCCCCAGGGCTCTCACTTGACTCCCCTGTAGGCTGCTGTGTGTTCTTCTATTGCCCATGTAAATAAATTGCCCCTCACATGACATTCTCAGAGAGGCAAGACACACAAACAGGGGATCTGGAAGTGACCTTGTTCACAAGGCTTCCTGTCCTCGTAAACTATAGACCTAGGAAAACTGGCTGTGACCTTCTGGTGCACTAAGCAGGCTTGGGCTAGAAGAAGGGACAGGATACAAGCCTCTTGCTGGAGAGAGGACACTGAATGCCTGAAGGAGAGACAGGGCCCTGTGATTGAGCAAACCAGGGAGGAGGCAGTGAATGAGATCAAAACCATTACAGAACAGCACAAGACAGAGAAGACAGGAGACAGAGTGAGAAGCTTGACCTACAGCAGCTGGAATGGTCCCAGATGTTTCATTCATGCAGTTTCCCCAAAGTTCAGATATTAGGGCCAGCCAAATAGCTCAGCAGATTAAAGTGCCTGCAAGTAGATGCAGGGGCCAAGAATTCGATTCCCAGTGCTGCCGTGTTGGACCTACCCCCAGAGCACATGAGATGGCAATTGAGACTAGGTATGGTGGTATTGGTGGTGGCAGCACACACCTGTAATCCCAGCTCTTGGGAGGCTATAAATGGGTGGATCCCTATGAATCTGATCTAGTAGTGATACCTTGTACACCCTATAGACCCTTCCCTAAAATACAAAACAAATTTCAGGGATAGGGAGATAGCTCAGTAGGATAAGTGCCTGCCTCGCAAGTACAAGGTCCTGAGTTTGATCCCTGATAGTGCAGGAAAAAAAAAAAAAGTCAAGGTATATCTTCCAAAGTTCAGACATGATGAACTTGTATGAGTATTACCCAGGTAGGAATGCACACACATCTCTGACTGAGTCCAAGAAGCAGGCCCAGTGCTCAGCTTGTATCACCTCAGCTCTCAGGCAGACATGACCGTGATCTCCAGTTCATCAAGGGAGAAAGGTAGCCCGGAGATGTGAAGCAGCTCACCCAAGCCACAGAGCTGCTCAGGGCAGATGCTCTCACACAGGAGAGGTTTGGGAACGCTGGCACTTGCAGTTCTCCATCTCTTCAGGGCAACTGTGTGGCAAAAGCAGCTCCCTGCTGGACTCCCAAGGCCCTGTGCCCTGCTAGGCAGGATCCTGAGTGACTTCGGCTGGAAACAGATTGTAGGCACAAGCCAGAACCTGGAAGTGACAATGGGGCTGCCATGGTCAGGCAAGGCAGAGAGGAGTCACCTGAGGCCAGTGGGGGTCATCACAGCCTGGAAGCCTCTTGGCAGGCAGAAACTGTGACCCAGTCCTGTAGAAAGGTGCATGGGGGCCTGCTCAGACTTTTTTTTTTTTTTTTTTTTTGTCTCTTTGAAACAGGACTGTCTCTGCTGTTCAGGCTGGCCTTGAGCTCACTTTTGTAGCCCAGGCTGGTCTCGCACTCACACTGATCCTCCTGCCTCAACCTCCCAAGTGTTGGGACTACAGGCGTGTTGCCACCATGCCCGGCTCTGCTCAGGCAATTTGAACTGACTGTGAGGTGCTGCTGTGCCAGTCCTCTTACAGAGTGAGCTGTGGCCAAGAGGCGGCCCAGATGCACATCCCTGTATGTGCATAGCAACCTGCAGTTATAGATGATAGCAGATGAGGATGGAACAGAGTCAAAGAGAAAGGAATGAAAGTGATGAAGAGTGTGGTGTTGTGGAGGGCAGGGACAGACAGGTTAGCATGAGACAGCAGTGTTGTCATGGTTAGCTTTTCTCTTTGCTGAGACAAAACATGCAATATTCAAAGATACAGGAGGGAAGGCTTATTGTAGCTCCAGGTCGTAGAGGGTTCAGTCTGTAGTCAGCTGGCTCCAAAGCAGGGCAGTGTGGCAGAGAGGCATCGCAGAGCAGAAGGCATCAAGCAGCAAGTGATAAGCAGCCCAGCAGCCCTTTCCTGTCCCTTATATTCTTTCTAGGATATGCAGGTAGCACTCACACCCAGGGTAGGGCTGCCCATTGTCCACTCCCGGAATGAAGCCAAGCCAGTCAGAGGACTGCTTTAGTAGTGAGACACCTGGTATGACAGCATCACACACCTCACCCCTGCTTGACATACTCTAGATCCAGCCACCTCTGAAAAGACCCACCTATGACCTCATGAAACTTTGGGCAGACATCTAGACCCAAGCCATACATATCAAGTGTCTACCGTGAAGACTGGGCATACATGATGTTTCTCCACTTAAGAAAGTTATCTCCTGTGTGTTTATAAAGGG
This sequence comes from Myocastor coypus, assembly GCA_004027025.1. Taxonomy (NCBI): domain Eukaryota; kingdom Metazoa; phylum Chordata; class Mammalia; order Rodentia; family Myocastoridae; genus Myocastor; species Myocastor coypus. Next base: position 61,594 of record PVJA010004381.1, on the reverse strand, counting down.
ACTCTAACAACAGCAAAAATGTAATCGTGTCTATGTTTAAATTTTAGCTGATCATTATTTTCTTCATCAATTTTAAGTATATTTGTTTTTAGTAAGGTTTTTTTTGAGCCCTCAAGTGCTTTAGAGTGGAAAATCATTTAAAATATTACTTTGCTTTTAATAATTAATATGATCATTTATTAAAGTCTACTTCTTCCTTTAAATTTTAGCTCTGCTTACAAATCTTAATATTCAATAGATGGATCTACAACATCTGAATAAGTACACTGAAAGGATTTTTTATTAATGTTTGGTCCCACCTCTAAAGCTCATTCATTTTTATCTTGGTATCATTTTTCATCTAAACTTAGTTCGTTTTACCTTAAACTACATATATAAATTACAAGTGTTTGATTTTCTTTTTAAGCACTTCAGTGATCTGAGACAAAAGCTTTCTGGATATCCTAGTAACACTCATAAATAAAAGAAATTAAACTTGAAAATATACTTGGTTATTTTTGTCATTTCTTAAACATTTCACTTCTGAGTCTGACCTCAGTGAAAGTTCCATTCGATATCATCAGCCTAATCAGTTGCCCAATTACACATTCAAATCAGAATTAGGAGCTTGCTGTGATACTCTGACTACATAGTCATCAGAAACAGTAAGAACAGTTAAAATACAGATGTCTTACCCTTAAAACAAGGACCCAGGAGATAGCTCAGCTGCCTAAGAGCCTCTCTGGCAAGTGTAAGGTCCCTTAAAAGCAGTCATTTGTGGGATTTTTCTCTACACACCTCTGTATGGGAGCCTCACTCTTGTCCCCTATGGAGGCATGCCACCCTGAGCACTTTGGGAGTGGCTTCCAGTATATCTTTTGCAATACATCTTCAGCAGTACAGGTTTCCTAGCAACCAGGGAGTCCCTCAGAAGGGACAGCAGCTGGCTTACATGCTTTGGAATCCCGGTCTCACCCACTTGTGTGGCTTCTCTGCCAAAGTTCTTCACACTAGCTGTCATTTTTCACTGTCCCAGATTTATGTGTTAAACCCCCAGCCCCAGGGCCACCTCACAACCCCTCCATACCTCCTTCGGCTGCTACACCTTTTAATTGACTCCACCAATCCAGTTTGAATCTGTTATGTCTGAATCCTTCCCATTTTCCTCTCATCTCTAGGGTTATAGCTACAAACAGTGTATGGTTCCATTTGATTATCACAAGGCTGGGTCTGCCAAGGCTAGAGTCATGGGAATCAATTTGGAAAACATGCACTGTTTATAAAATCAGGAGAAGAAACCATAATGTATGTGAGAGAGATTTATGGGAAACATTTAGCTAATTCCTAGGATTGACATAGTTGCTAGTGCCCTGACATGCTAAGAGGGGTTTGTAAATGCAGGGTGGGGAACTGAGCTCTCAGCAACTCAGGGCTCAAGGGAGAAATTTCTCCCAAGGAAATATTAAGGACCCAATGAATCACAAAATATTACCCACAGAGTATTAAACAGAAGTATGCCGTGTTTATATCTCTATTCCTTCCCGTTTTTCTGTGTACATTGTCTGAGTTCATTTTTCAGAATACCTGAGGCTGGGTACTCTTCAGAGAAAACGGATTCATGTAGTTCGTGGTTCTGGAGATCTGGAGATCCAGGAGCACACACCAGCACCAGCTTGGCTCTTGGATGGCTCCAGAGTGGCACAGGAACATGTGCAAAATTAAAAGATCACTTCACAGGACCACATGGCAGAAAGCAAATCAGAGACTGGGCTCACTCAGATAATAACTTACTCAGGAGAACTAACTCAGAGTCCCATGAGAACAACCTTAACCATGGTCTTTCAGAGTTAGAATATATTCATTCATAGAAGTCTCTGGGGCTTTGGGGAGTGGTGGACTAGCAGCAGTAGACTTCCATCTGATTTCTAAAAGACCCTAAGGAGTGAGATATCTTGCTCTGCTCTCTCTTTTTTCCTTTAGTTGGCATGGCTTGATCCTCTGAGGGCTCAGGATAAAGGTTATTACGTTTGTCTTCTTTCCATGGTCCAACTGAAGATGAGGTAGACTCCCAGATAGACAAGAATGTTTGAGAGGGGATAAGAGTACAAATCTGAGGATCACTGGGGTGGTCAGTAAGCAGAGGGCTCCAGGAAGGAAAGAGAGGTAAATGAGAAGATACCAGGACATTCTTCCTTTCTATGCAGTTGTGCACATTTTAAAAAATTAGGAAGTTTAAGGGCCCATGGTGTAAAGAACAAAAATTTTTTTAACACGTTTGAGAGGAAAATCAGTGTGTCTGTGAGATTTTGAGAGGCTGTATTGGAGGTAACTAGAGGGAAGGGGTCTAGCTGGTCATGAACAGGATGACCACACAGGATGAACGTTTTGGACTTGGTTGCAAAAACAATAGAAGCTCTCAGCTGTTGATGAGGATAGAGGAGTTGGGGCAGGTTTGGCAAACAAGAAAGAAGGAGGTCACGGGAGCAGGAGTATCTCTGCACGTGTGTGTCTTGTGTGCATGCGTTCCTCTCTGTCTGCAGGCATCTCTGGAAGGCTGGCATCCTTCATGCAGCTGGCCTATTACATGCCTCTCGACCTAGATTCCTTGGTGCTTGTCAACAAACAACTTGAAGGAGTGATGAGTGTGTGCAGCATTTCCGTCCATGGAGTACATCATGACGTGCATAGCTCCCCCTTTGAAAAGGTGAATTTGTCAGGAGTCCATTGTCAGCTGCATGTGGGATTCAATAACAAGGCAACTGATAGTTCAACTTGAACCACAAAATGCTGACTTCATCATTTTGCAAAATGTCGTCCTTCATGTTGAAATTCTATAGCACACATTCATATATAAACACATATATGCAAGAAAAGTATACTCTTTGCATACAGTACAAAATATATAGCCTTTGAGATTTTTGTCCTAAGCACTGTCATTCCAAAGATTGTATCATCTCAGATAATGATTTTAGAAAATATCAAAGCAAATTCTTCCTTTATGACTATCACAAGACCTTCAAATAAGAATTTTACATGTCATTTATTATCAGTTATTTCTCTCTATCCATTTGGATGCCAATATTCATTTTGGAGTTATGGCAATGGTGCAAATCATCTTGATGCATCTGATGCTTTGTACAAGGTTTCCTTCCACCAATGTTTAAACCCAATTTGTCCAAACCATAGCAAGCACACCAATAAGTGGTGTTGGGAGTATCCAACAAAATAAAACACAGCTCTACTTCAATATATTGCATTAATGTTAATTTACAAGTGAAATGCATTTGGGAGGTAGGGTAATAGCAATAAAGAATTGCAGTTTCTCAATTTATTGAACATAGACTTTTATCGATAAATATATGGAAAAACAAAAATTGATAATAGAGAATGTTGGCAGGAACATATAAAGATTTGCATTCTGATACATTATTGGGTGGAGAAATTTCTGTAAGATAAACTAACAGTGTATGTGAAAGCCGGGTAAATACTAATCTCTTTTGATCTACTATATTCATCCTTAGTTATCCATATCAAAGTATAAAAAGGGCAGACAAAGATTTATGTAAATAGGATCAACAAAGCACTTTATAAGTATAAAAATTGTTTCTGTCAAATTAGCTAATTGAATATTTACATGAATGGTAGTGTCTTAGTTTTATTAACTCTCTATCATAATTGTGAATTATGAGCTTAGACAAGTTTTCCTAATATAGACAGAAGTCATACAATACAAGTAATTTTTCAGAAGTGGAATTAGAAATGTAGTTATACTAAAATGTTTTATGAGTGTACTTTTTCAATGTATAATGGTTCCATTCATTTGGGCTATTGGTGCTTATATATGTCATATCTTGATCATTGTTGATTCTTTTGACCTTATCTCCTTTTTCTCTTCTTACCCCTCCTTTTTAACTCCTCCTCAGCCTTTCCATTCCCTGAAATCTCTCCTCTACACCTTTCTACCATTTATGTGTATGTGTGATTTCTCGAGTCAGAGAAACCCCTCACCTTTCACTTTCTGTGTCTGACTTCCTTCACTCAGAAGGCGAGGAAATCCCCTGAGCCCAGTGAGAAGGAAATTCCAATGCTGAAAGTGCTCTTCTCCTTCTGGATCATGAACATTGGTAGGGTATATTTGTGCTCCTTCCAGGCTTTGCATTTTATCTATCCATTTATAGATTTACTTTCCTGCTGAGGGTGGAAGCCAGGGCTGAGTTGCATGAGTTCCACCCCCAGCTGAGTTTGCTACATGTTCTACATCAAACTTCTCTTAGTTTACAATCAGGGCAAGTTAATAAAGAAAGAGAATGAACAGCTAAAAAAAAATAGAATGCCTTCTGAGACACTGATGGGGAGGTCAGCTTAAAGGATGCAAGTCTTTGTCTCTGAGGTGCTGGTGAGAAGCAGCTTGGGGGAAGCATGTTTAGGGTTGTGTTTAGGGTTAGATACCAGGCTTCCCAGGTTGGAAGTGAGATCATTAGTTCTGTTCGGTTTTCAGATGGAATGATTTTTGTTTTTCATTATAAAAGCCAATTCTGAAGAATAGGGGAAGTGAAACCAAATAAAAGGATTTCTGCCCTTTAGCCCTGTCTAGGAATATCATCCATGCCACTATACCTGACCAGGGCACAGCTCCAGGTGAGAGATGGAAGGGCTATGCTGCATTCCCATCCGGGATCCTCTGATCACCCATGAGAATGGCCCTGGCCTTGTCAGCTGTCACCTGTACTGCACTACATTGTAAGCCTCGACCTGTCTGGCAGGTGCAAAGCCCCTATCCAATGGCTCACTATTCAAGTGAAACTCACCTTGCACAAATCTAGTTTCAACAACATACTGATATTTTTCTACCCCTTGCCCATCTCCGTAGTTTTGCAGATGAATATAGATTAATAGAAGATGTCAATTACCAAAAATAACCATACCTTGCCTCAGATATTTTTAAAATGCTTTTCAGGATGCAAGTTCTTTCTTTCTTCTTTCTTTCTTTCTTTCTTTCTTTCTTTCTTTCTTTCTTTCTTTCTTTTTTTCTTTTGACAGACATTCCAAGCATATTTTTACTGTTACCCATTGCTATCCTCAGTATCAAAAACATTTTGGAGGTTCCTAGGGCCATTATCTAATTCATTCTGTGTAGATAAGTGCCTGGCTTTGCCCCTGCCATGCTTCCTATCTTTTCTGCTTGCAGTCACTTCATTGTTTAACCCTTAAGTCCTTGCTTATAAATGTATAAAATGAGTCATAATAAGACAAATGAAATGATCAGATAGCCTCATTTGCTTGCCTCTTATTCTACTGCAGGAATAGTGGAAGGAAATGCATTTTGTGCCTGGGCTTTACTCCAGAGAGTCTTTAGTACCAATACTGAAGCTTTATAGAAAAGTAAGAAAAGAACATTGTTCCCCTTTCTCTAAAGCATATAGATGACTGGTCCTAATTTATTTTTTGTTTAATCCACTTGCTCAGTCAAGCAGCCCCCCACCCCTCATCCCCCATCCCCACCACAAGTTGAATATTAAAAAGCATAGAAACTCTTTTGGGGTTGCAAAGATGTCAATGGGGTTGACATTGCGTGGGGCTGCTCTGTGGCTTGTCTGGAAACATAGACTCTCACTCACAAGAGAATTTTTCACATTCTTGCTCATTTGGTGGCCAGGCTTGCTGACCACTGTGATGAGCAGAAGAGAAGGCAGCCTTTTCCAGCCAATGTGACCTGAACAGCACATGTCCTGCATCCTCCAGAGCAGAAGCACGGGGCCACCTTGACTCCCTTGGGGTACCACATGCTGTGCCATCTCACTGTATGTGCACTTGCTAGTTTTTTGTGTGTCCTGGAAGGCAGGGTCCCTAAAGCCAGTGACTCTGACAACCTTCTCTCTGCATACAACTGCACCTGCATCCATGTCTGGTGTCCTTGATGGATGATAAATTCTTGTGAAATTGAACAAATGAACAAATGAGGGATTTAGTGGCTGAGTTAATTGGCCACACTCATACCCAGTTACAAGGCTTCGTAGCCCGGTGCAGATCACTGGCAGAGGCCAGCCCACTGCCTGCAGAAGTACTTTAGTCCCCAGCCAAGTGAAGAAACCACCTGGTGATAGAAACAGTGGGCAGACCTTGGGCACATCACAAGTCCAAGACAAGAGGGGGAGTCAGGAGGCTCTCTGCTTCAGCTCACCCTCTTTGGGAAGGAATCATCACAAGAGCTCAGAGCCCAGGAGACTCCAGAGATGGGGCTCCTCTGCCACTCAGAGTGCCTGCCACATTGGAGGTGGGATTCCCCTGGGAAGAGAACCTCACTTCTCAGAATCAGTGAGCAAAGACACACTGAAATGTATGCACATAGCAGATGGCAGACACAGTGAATCTGTCAAATAAAATGCAACTTTGGAGCAAAAGTATCCAAACAGATAAGATGGTCCCCTATTGGCCAATAGGGCCAACACTACCTATCAGTGTAGTAGAAACCTTTGTGTGTTGTCTGTGTACCTAAGCATTAGAAAATCTGTTCAAATTCAACAGGAAGTAAAAGAAACATAATTGTGATAAATTTCCACACATGCCTCTCAACCTTGGGTAGATCAAGTAGATCAATCAATAAACAAAGGGACAGAGGGTTAAATACTGCCATCAGTGAAGCTGGAATAAGAGCAGAAAGAATATCAGACTAAAGAGAAACCCCTTTCAAGCTAAAGAATCAGGTAAAAGTTATTCCCCAGGTGTGCATTTCTTTAACTCCTCTTTGGCCTTCTGAAGAAAATCATCAGTAAGCCCACACTCAACCCTGTCCTGCTGTAGCTATGATCATCCTCCGTGTCAAACTGGTTGTGCTGTCTGGTGACAGCAAGGCTCCTGCCGTGACTTGCATGGGCCACACAGTGTTATGACCTGGCTTCTGTCTGCCTTCAGCCTTCCTTTCTGCACAAAAAAGTTTCAGGATTTCTGTATCCCATAGCAACAGCCATATGCTCTCACAGTTGAGGTCATCACAGTTAAGGCATGATCCGTGATCTAAGAGACTATCCAGCTCTGAGGGCAGTGGAGGGAGAGAATGGACAGTGGGTGGAAGCTTGCTGGATGCACGGGAGTGGCCTGTGTGACATGGTGCCACAAGAAATGTGGCAGTGTCCAGACTTGCAGTAAGCTCCTTTTCTGTCTGTGCGGCCCCAGGGCACACACAGGATGTGCTGCTGCTTTTGGAAATGCTCAACACACACAGTTTATGAGAATACAGGTCCACAGATGAAAGCCATAACGCCTCTCAGGCCCTTAGGAGAACAGTGAAAGTTAGAGACAAGCATAGAACCAGAAGATGCCAAATGCCTCAGACCTCACAGGCAAGGATAGCAAATGGTGTGGCCGCCCTAGAAAGTAATCAGGTGATTTCTTATGAAACTGAGTGTTTGCCTATCGTGAAACCTTGTAGGACTCCTCTCAGCATTTATCCTAGAGAAGTGAAAGCTTCTGTCCACACAATGACACCACAGAGCTGTGGGTTGGGAAACCCTGAAACTATACTGCAACACAGTTAAGCAGACACACACAGACAGATGTGGGCCAGGGATGAAAAATGTCCATGGTCCAGTGTTACGTGAAGTAGCAATGTCCTCATGTTAGTTTCCTGGGGTTTTTTACTATCAATTAAATTTTATTCAACCTGATAACATTTTCTATATTATCCAAAACATCCTAGGAGCATAATTCATTTGGAATTACTCATATAGTGGATAAGGTTGTGCTTTTACAGTCTATCTGCAATTTTAATATTATACCAGAGGTACAAAAAAAAAAATCTTGTACTGAGAGGGGAATCTCATGAAGCACTCACGAGATTCCAAATCCCTTTTGCAGCTTTCTGTAAGATTACATTCAGCATAAAGAGAAACACCACAAGTAGTACTGAGATCAGAGAAATGGAAATTGTTTTCTGAAAAGCAAAACAGTGCCAGACAGCCTTGCCTGGGAAGGAGAATTGAATTCCCAGACCACAAAACACAGAGCAGGGAGTGCAGAGGAATAGACAACATGCTCCACAGGGGAGGTGACACCTTAGAGTGGAAGACAGCACAGCCCGGAAAAGGAGACACAGGCTATGGTCAGATGTAAGTGTCTTTAATACCAAGCTGTGGGGAGTGAGTGCACCATAGGTAGCAGAACACCCCTGTAAGTAGTGAAGAAGGGTGTCCTACCATGGGCCACATTAGGGCACAGACCCTGGGAGAGGTCTGGAGTAGGCTAAAACAGGCATAGATGGGGACAGACATACCAAGTGACCAGAAGATCAGCATCCTGGTCCACTCAGGTGGCAGCTGTGGGATAAGGAAAGATAAGAAGATGCTGTGAATGGATGGGAATCAGTCAAAGACTGAGTCTGGGAACCCAAGATAGAAAGTAGGTGGGATGGGATGGCATAGAATGGGATAGGATGGGATGTCACAGATGGCATGGGTGAGATGGGAGTTGGGCCATTTCATTCTGCCTAGAGTGTGTGATATGTATGGGCCCAGTGTTGCTGTAGGGTGGAGATACCATGCAGAAATCATGCATGTGAGGCTGAGCTTGTGACAGGGCAGCTGAGCTCAACATTCAGGGTGAGCGTGGATGGCAGGGATGGATGAAGAGACAGGAGCCCCACAATTGCCCCTTGTAAGGAGTCTAGGGAAGGTGAAGTGGTTCTGCACTTTGTCCTCGAATTCAGAGCCTGCCATCCTGCCAGGCAGGTGCTGAGACAGCCACACACCAGCATCATCTTCTCCCTCAGGCTCCCCTCTGCTTCTTTAACAACCTCCCCCCACAGCCATTGTCAAGACAGACACAGATGCACCTCACCCGCATAGCAACCAGTTCCCAGAGACCCAGCAACAGCAGAAAGGTGGAGAAAATCACTCATAGTCCAAGTGGCCACTGGCAACCTCAGAGAGTGCACAGATTCTCACCCCTACAATTAATCCTGATTGCAAGTTCTCAAAATAGCACCCCTCATTTAGCTGTCAGCCTCCCAGCACTTAGAGCATCCAAAGAGAAATCACAATAGCTCAGGGCTCGTCCCTGGGGGACGCTGTGGGGGGCTGGGGGGTGCTGCTGGTTTCAAAGGCCTTTTCTCTGGTTGGAGAGAGAGGATACTTCAGATCAGCCGTGAGATTTCTTGGCTCTCCCGAAAGGATTTGTTGCCCTTTTCTAGAGTGATACTTGGTTTTTAAGGACGGGGCACAGGGGAGGCAACGGCACGCAGATGGGTGCTGCACTGCCCTTCTGCATCTCTGCACATGAGCCACGTGAAGCCATGGCGGTGACTCGGACCTTTCTTGGGAGAGACGCCCAGTGCACAGCATGTGGTCTCCTTGGAAAAGAGACAGAATGTTGGGGAAAGCAGCAGCTCTGCAGCGACTCGGTGCCAGCCTACCGAGGCTTGCTGCCTTTGTCTTTGACCACGGACTTGGCTGCCTTAGCCCAGCAGCGGAACCTGTGAAGTAGATGTCCATGCAGGCTGAAAGACGCATCAGGTGCCTTTTTTTTATGAGAACAGAGCAGTGCTAAAAATCTCAATTGGGAAATGTTTGTTAATCGGAACTAAAACTTGAGCCATGAAGGGCATGTTATTTTATTAAAAGCAAAGTGTTTTATTTTCCCTGTTATACAAACAATATATTTATTATCAAAGATTTGGACAAATCAGAAATATTATGAAAAGTACAATCAGTCCAAGTGTGGTGGTGCGTGCCTGTCATGCTAACACTTGGGAGGCTGAAGCAGAAAGGTCTGTGTGAGCTCCAGGCCAGCCTGAATGACACAGTGAGACCCTGCCTTAAAAAATGCTTAAAAGCAAAGCACCATGATATCTCAGTTGATAAAGTTAATTTCTTCTACAGTTCTGGAGAAGACAGCCGCATTCATGTTTGTGCTGGAATGATGGCCACGGTCACTGGTCACCCAGTGCGGAGGTCCTAAATCAAAACAAAATTTTATCAAATGCTTCTGTTTGTGAACTCAGTTGTTCACAAACAAAAGCATCCCCAAATGTAGTACCACTGTAAACTTTGCCAATTATTCACTTCTCTTAACACATATAGGCTATCTTTCAACACTTTTCATTTGTATCGCTCCCTACTGACACAGAAACTTATGCACACAGAAAGAAATGGGCTAGGTGACAGAGGGGGAAAGATGTTCATAAATGTATGTTTTAAGAGCAAAAATCACTTATTTGAGTTGATAAGACATAATGGCTATTGTTACAGAGTGAATTGTGGAGCCTAAAGTCCTTGTACTCCTAATAAGACTGTCCTTGGGCACAGGCCTGTAAGAAGTGATTTAGCTAAAATAGCTCCTAAGGGCCAGGCCCTAATCTACTCTATGTGCTTACAAGAAAGGGAGATCAGAGCTCATCTGCTGTCCAGCACTCTGGGAGGCTGAGGCAGGAGGACTACAAATTCTCACCCAGCCTGAGCAACTCAGTATCTTAATGAAAGTCTATATCAAAATGGTAAAAAGCACTGAGGTGTCACTCAGAATAAAAACACTGAACTCAGTCCCCAATATCCAGGAAAAATAAAACAGATCCAGACACAGATGCCCAGAGGGATGAGCCTGAAGGACACTGAGAGAAACCATACTTTCTGCAAACCAGAATGAGGGCCACTCTGGGCTCTTCAGCGCCCCAAGGCTATGAAGAAATCATTTTACTTCTGCAGCGCAGCCTGCAGTGCAGTGCTGGGGCAGCCCCAATGCCCTAATGCATATCTCTCCCAGAGTTTTTAAGAACAGTGTTTAATGCTTTCACAGCTAAATAATAAGCCATCAAGTGGCTCTGTCTTAACTACTCTGGGCTCCACCTGGAAACATTTAAACTGAGCTGAGGGGTGCATGTCGTCAAGGGTCCCTGGCTGCCTTGGTACTCCCATCAATTCCAGATGCTTCCCTGCCCTGGTCATTTGGACTCTGAGGCAGAGCTGGAAGACAAGATGGGTGGATAAAGGCATGGGGTGATGTTTTTATTTGACAGAAATTGCCATAAACCAATGTATGATAATCATAAAACACAGTACCTAGGTTTAAAAATGTACTACAGTAAAGGCACACAAACACTGATTCCTCCCCAAACACCAAGACACTGCCCCTCACTTCAGTTCTGCCCTTTGTCCTGTTCTTCTCAGTCCTACATCTTTGCTGTCATAATGTTGTATGCTGGAGATTTTCACTGTACCTGCCAGCCACCTCATCTAAAGGGGAAACTATGTGACCCAAACACTCATTCATAAAGACAAACGACAGGTGACAATCTGAAGGGGGTGTGGCCAGTGCTTCCTGAGGTTGTTTTTGAGGTCACTTAGCTGGAGACTATGTAGCTCAGACCCCATGCCCCTAAGTTGGGTGACACACTGGCATGAAGGAGCTGCCTGCTCTGTGTGACAGCGCTCATGTGTGCTAGGGCTACATCTTTCTTGTGGTCTCTGCTTCACTGAGAGCCACCAGGATCTCAGTGAGGGCTGCCCACTCTGCTGGAGGGAACACTTCACACATTACCCCATAGCCGCTAAAGTCTGAAGCGCCCCCCCTCGAGACCTACTTAGTCATAAAACACCTCCTGGCTGGCAGTGCTGTTTGTAGAAGTCCCTGCTCCTGCTCCTATGTAAGTCATACTGGCAGAAGCAGGACACTGAAAGCCCCACGTCCACGTGCCCCAGCTGCTTACCATGTTCTCTCTAGGATGTGAACCTCGTGCACCTACACCCTAAAGTGTCAGCAGCTTTGGTTTCCAGTGTGTGCATGTGTGTGTGTGTGCATACACATGCACATACATGTATGCATCCAGGAGCATGCGTGTATGCACACACACACATCATTCTCCGGCATTTATTGGAAAGCTGTGTATAACATGAATCCTTGGCAACCCTGGCCCAGCTGTGAAGTATGCAGGCAGGGCAGTGGCTCCAGCTTCCCGTGAAGCTGGCTGTGTTTCCTGCTCTTCTCAAGGCTGAGTGTCCACTGGCCATGCCGTCGAGGTGACCAAGTATCCACAGCCCCTCTCAGCACAAACAACCCTTTCAGCAAACCCTTGAAACTGAGCAAGGTGGGAGATGGCTGCGGACGCTGAGATGCTCCTTCAGGAGAAGGAAAGCGCTGGAGTAAGGAGCACAGGACTGTGGGCGAGTTCCAGGTGCGCATCGTCAGAATCGCCCATCATCTCAACTTGCGACATAGGAGAAAGGTGTTAGGATGATTCAGATGCCTGGATGACCTCAGAGCTGCTCTCTGAACCTGCCACACACACTTGTAAAGATGTGAATACATGCACATATACAGATCCATGTGTCTAGACATCAGCTGTACACATGTGCACTGTACATACATAGCAAGCACATAGAATCATGCAGGCACTAACACAGGCACACATAGCGCACACATGCACACTAATGCAGGCCCTTCTGTCAGTCTGTAGCAGCAACCTCTGGAAACACCACTCAATGCCTTTTTCTTAGGCAACAAGCGGCCAGCGTCGGCATTCCCTGTGCATCACATCAGCAGAGCTCAATACTTACCACTCTGTCTTGTCACCTTTGTATCCCACATTGTCAATTTTTTTAGATAACATACTGAATATGTCCCCAATTCGCTAATATTTACTAATAAATACATATTATTCCATATTATTTACCAATTCATTAATCTTTCATTTAGAACCTATAGAAAAAAAAATGAAACTGACCCTTCGATATGCTTAACTTTGATATGCTGACTGCACCAGCTTCACTTAGAATACACTGTGGACTGAAATCTGAACGTACGTGACCCAGCTGCCTTCACACTGTTTTGGTTCCTCACTGAGAGTCCCGGCCTCCATGCACAGGCAGGAAAATCTCCTGGGCCCTAAAGCAGTGTTCTGTCTGGGCGGCCGCTCAGGACGGGTGCAGTGTCCCCTGCAGGAGACCTCACAAGCCTCCACCATCCGGAATGCTCTGGCTGTTCTGTTCTACAATCCCCAGCTGACCGGTGAAGGCAGGGACAGCCCCTGGGTTAAGGGATGCACATTCAAGTGCCCTCTTCCAGCTCTGGCTCCCGGCCTCATGCCACCGAGGCCTGCAGAGCACAGCTTGGTCGGCCTCCTGTCATCTCTCACTGAGGGTCGGGAGTATTTGGGAAAAGCCACAGTTCTCAGAAGATCAGCTACCCAGCCTGCAGAGAGACTGTTTTTGCACAGACACCTTTGAAAACCTGTACCTTCTCATCTAATGGAAAATCAGATGGACCATGACTTCAAATTCCCCTCCTCTAGATATACCCTGGAGAAGCCCATGCATAAATGACCAGGATTCACATAATCCCAATCAAATGCTGAGACCACCTGAATCAAAAAACTGTAGAATATTTGTATAAAGGAATATTATACAACAATGAAAAACTATAGTTACTATCTATAGATTGTGAATGTTACATGAACACACACAAAATGAAAGATGTTTTCTTATATAAACATAAAAACATAAACATAAAACAGGCAAAGTGAAACTAAATTGTTTATGAATTCGTCCACAGTGGTAAAAGCATAGGCTGCATGGATTAAATTCTGGCTCCACCATTTACTAGCTGTGTGCCCTTGAACTTGGGAGTCATCCAGCCTCTCTGTGCCCCAATTTCTGTGCCCTTCTATGAGATCAGTTTAATAATGATGCCTACCTGCTAAGCATGCTGTGGAGATGAACCCTGATAGATTTCTCAGCAGGGTGCACAGTAACTGTGAGCTATAATCTCATTATTACATGAGGGGTTTCTACAGCGGCCCTTATGTCCTTGACACCAGCACAGACAAATGACAAATATGTGTGGAAAGCACATGATGTAAATCTCAATCATGAAAGAAGATGGTGGCATGAGCGTACCATGAGAAGTGAGTGTGGATCAAAATGGAGACAACATAGTCAGAGAGACTTCTGGGACCAGGTAGAATTTCAGAAATTAAACTACAGTGGGGAACACAAGCTCAAACACAGGATGGACATGCAGGGAGGCGGCCCTTCTCGGACAAGAATTCTTCAGTTAGAAGAAACCCCAGAACACCTCAAGAGAGCATTCCCATGAGCAGCAGCCAGAGGCCCTGCTCTGGCCAAGGAGCCAAGGGCCACACTGCTGCAGTTGTGGCTACAGGGAAGCGCACGCAGGACCTCAGCAGCCCTCATGCTAATGAGGGTGACAGCTTGCCAGCTCCAACATTAAGTCACTACTTGGACCTAACTACTCTGCATCTGTCCTGTAGCCACTGGGGAATGACCAGTTCTGTTTCCATGGAAACTGCTTGCCTTCTGATAGCGTCAGAATGCTGGATAAGGTGGAGGAAGGGTGGGGAGAAAGTGTGCTTCCAGGCTTCTGAGAGCTGCGGGCAGGCTCTTGTCTGAAACTCATGTTTTTCCTGGCTCTCCCCCCTGGGCTCCTGGCATCCCCAGGGACAGGATGGCCAGCTACCCTGGGTGGTGAATGGCTTCTGAGACAGAGACAGCATCATTTTAGAGTCTAATCTGAGAGGGAGCAAGGTGCTGCCATTTCCTCCGTGTGCATTGTTCCTATGGACCTGGGACTCTGAGCACTGTGGAAGGAAGCCATACAGGGGTTGGAGCTCCAGGAGCTGGACTGTGGGGTCTGCTTGGGGACCAGCTAACATGCTGTCATCATTTTTAAGATTAATATTCTGGACATTGCTTACCCATGACACATTCATGTTCTGTTTTCTTATAGGTTTTACTATCACTGTTGGGAAAAAAAAAAAAATCTGACTTATTTGTATTTACCTTTTTTCCCTTATCTACTTAGGAGGATCTCTTATTGAATGCAAAGTGTGTCTAGGTACCCAAACAGACAAGAAAATAGGGAGAAATGACCTGTCTATCTACATGTGAGCCAGAGGAAAATACCGTGCTCGGTATCTTCTGGTTAATACCATGGTTGCCATGCAACATGTATCCGCTTCCTTCCAATCATGGCACGAGACAACTTCAGAGTGAGTACAGTGCGAACCCTAGTGTTCTCTGTTTTGCCCTGGCAAGTTTAATTGCTGCCAGGATGTGGGGAATGCTGCGTTCTTGTGAAAGCTTAACGTCGAATGTAGCCCACTGTTGCTTGGAAACATGCATTTGATTAATGGTTATAATCAAAGTAACTTCATTATGTAAGCATAATAACCCAGCCGAGAAGATATCTTAGTACGTGCTAAGAACTTATTAATTCCTGGCTGGAGAAATCATTTTCTTGCTAGGGATTAGAGCTGCCCAGTAGGCAGCCTCACTTGCTAAAACTTTTATGAACAATAAGCAGTTGAACAGGAGGAATTTCTGATTCTGCAGCTGCAATAACCACACTTGTGTTTTGGGGACCTTCCTTTAGATGCTCTCCATGGCGTCCACCAGCAGAATCATATTCACCCTCATCGCAGCGCTGGGAGGCTGCGGGCCCCATTGTTCTTACAGATGAAGAAATAGAAATGGAGCTGACAACTGAGACCCCAGACAGGGAAAATGCTGTCCAGCCTTGCATGGTGGGAGGAAAAACAGGAAAATAAGTCAATCCATTTTCCCCAGTGAAGCTCTTCCTAAAAAACTTGGTTTCCTAGAGCAACCAGCACAGCTGCTTCTTTCACCATCAAAAGCAAAAGCTGCAAGTGTCTCCTAGCAGAGAAGAAGGTTGTAGAGGCACGCTCTGGCCCCGTGCTGCAACATTCTTCAGTCCTTAGAAAGACGTCAGTTCTTACTGAGGCTGTTGTGTGGCTCAAACTTAAAGACTTTTGCTGGGTGAAGCAAACCAGGCTCAAAGGACAGACACTATCTAACTGGTTTGCATGAGGTTCTTAAAGTAGTCCCATCTGTGGAGACAACAGATGGAGCATGCCAGGGGCACAGGGTAAAGACTGTATAGCAGTGTGACCATGCTTCATAGCACCTACAGTAATTAAAATAGTAAAAGTTTATGGTATGTTTTCTGTCAAAAAAGAAATCAAATGCTGAAGAGAACAAGCATTGTTTGTGGTGGCTAAGGAAGCACAACTGTGGTTTTCTCCTTGGACTCCAGAAAAAAGTGAAATACAGAAACACACATGGGACAAAAGCACTATGAATAGGCTGATTGGATAAAACCACTGTTGACCAGAGCAGCACTGCCCACTTTCACTGTGGATGCTGGTGCCTCTGTGGGCAGGACCTCTGCCAGGGGAGTGGACAAGGAGGGCATGGATATGCCCATCCCATTTTCAGGCTTGTGCCTGACAGGCCTAAATCTCACCCAAGAGACAGCCTTCCTGGCTCCCTCTATCCCCACCAAGGTGACCAGGCTGTTGGTTTCTCCCAGAAATAACAGCGGCTGCTCAGGGAGTTTACCACTACCCTCTCATCCAGGGAACATGCTCACTGACTGGGATCCCTATGTCCCTCCAGACACTGAGGCCAGGGCCAGGTTCCTCCACTGCCATCTTGATTCTTGGCAACTTTACACAAGATTGCCTGGGGGGACAGGGGACAGGAGCTGTGGACATGGAACCCAGGTTCTTATGTCCTGACCTCCCAGAAGATAGTCTGCTCGCTGTCAACTCCCCAAGTCCTCTGCCTTATGCCATCTGCTGCCCATGGGGCTATAGGTTGGTGCAGAAGACACCAGGGTCAGGCCCTCGGCAACATTCCTGAGTGGGTAGGGGCAGTACGGAGGATCACCAGCAGGGTGGGCCTTGGGTTCCCATGTGGTCTGGGTCTTTCACACCAGTCTTGAGGAGGGCTGATCCTGGTACCTCAGGGCCCTCACCAAGTGGCAGGGCTGTGCTGCAGGGGCCAGGGAGACTCACAGCATGTGCAGCCAATGCATCATGCCTGGGGCGTGGTGACAGTAAGCTGAAAACAAAAACTGTCATCATTGTGGACAGAGAGACCACAAAAACAGAAAGAAAGCTTTCTATTTTAGAACAGTGATGACCCCTTTTATCCTGTTTCTGAACAGACTGCTCCATATTTTCATTTTGCTCTGGGGCCTACACACGCCATAGCCAGGCCCACCTGAGCCATCCCCACAAGGGTGCTGTGGGCTTGTAGGAGAGCTGTGGGGCTCCTCACCTGCAGCTGAGAAAATGGGGCTACCAGATGGCTCAGAGAGACCCCAGAATGGACTCAGTCTAGATCTAGGGCTTTTGGGAAGTTCAGGCCTTGGAAACAGCCCAGTGCATGGATGGATGAGCAAACTCACAATCAGACGTTGTGTCCAAAGCCCGGCTATTGTCCCTGCTGCCAGGCTAGGGAGAAGGCTTCCTAGTTGAGAACGGGAGACCCTGGTTCTCTTTCTAGATCCTCCCTTTAGCATGGCTGTAGGCTGTTTTCCTTCGCTGGTCTGGCTGTATTAACGGGTTCATGGAATGAAAAATTCTTCTTCCTACTGAGGGTGTACCTGTGGCTATGAGACCCTGACTGTGCACTGACCTGGCACATGAGGTTTGGGGTTAAGTGTGAACTCTGTTTAGCTCCCCAGAACCAGAGAACATGAAGGGAGTGGAGAGAAAAGGAGGGAAGAAAGAGACGAAGGGAAGGGAAAGGAAGGGAAGGAAGATGCATTATCCCTGGGATTAATAAAGATTACATTTGTGGTCATTATTTAAAAAAAAAACTTACATTGGATAAGTACAGAGCTTTGGACAAGCTGTAGAAGAGAGCTGTAATATGAGTACATCTGCAGTCTGCCAGTCTCATGCCTTCCCATATTCTGTTTGCTTGCCTAGAAATGAAGGAGAAAGGGGAGATGTCAAGTATTAAATTAATCTGCAGGGGCCTGGCGGGATGGCTCAGTGGTCTAAAGCGCCTGCTTGGAGAAGCTTGAGCGGCTTCAGGGACCGCGGTTCGATCCCCGGCACCACATGCTGCGCCGGCCCTGCCCTCGGGGCGGGCTGAGCTGGCCGTAAAAATGAGTGAATGAACAAGCAAAGGTTCTGAAACAAGAATAAAAAAAAATAAATAAATTAATTAATTAATTAATCTGCAAATTCTTTATTTTTGCCCCTTTAGAACAGGTGTTTGATGTCTGTTTCCTCTTTGACCATCTGTGGAAGCATCTGTTAATACAATCTTCCTTGCAATGAATCTGTGGGAAATGTTATTTTTCTAGCTCAGATATGTAGCAGTTTAGACTCTACTTAGGTTATGCTGGGTCATTTCTGTAGTGAGGATTTCTAGCTCATGAGATTGTTGTGTGGATTAAATACCTGTGCATTGCAGGGAAACTGTCCTAAGGCAGAGCCAGCACTCACAGAAGTTAGTCGTTCATGTTCTGATAAAATGAAGGAGGGAGCAAAAGGAAAAAGCAAAGAGAAATAGCTAGAGCAAAGAGGACTAAAGGGAACAGAAAGAAAATTTGGAGTGGGAAGGGAAGGCAGAAAAGGAGAAGGGAGCTGGCAAAGGCTTTGGAGAATGTTAGGTTGAGTTGGTTCAACCTAGGCCATGTGTCAGGACTACTTGAAGACTAAATGGATTGAATGGGAGAGCACCAGCCCCAGAGGTGGAACTAGTGGCCTGGTGATGGGGTCTGGGCCCTGTGGGATCCAAGTCGCCAAGTGGCTCACCTCTGATGTGTGGCCCAGGTTGGAGTCATCTGATTCCTCCCAAGTTCTCCAGAAATAGATGGGAAACTGAGTCCCAGAGTGGCACAGCACCCTGCCTGTTCAATTCTAAGTAAGGCTGGAGCCATACCCCTGCTGCCAGTCCCCTTCCTTATCTCCTCCTTAGACCTAACTCCTAACAGAGGGGGCTTGTCCTAACCCAATGGGCACCAGACCCCACGCCACACCCTCAGGGCCAAGGCGTCCTGAGCTTCAGAGCTCAAAGGTTTCAACCCCCAAGTCACAGGGCCCAGGAAGATAGCTGCTATCCCCATAGCTGACCCTTGAGAGCCTTGTTGTTTCCCACATTCCTCCAAGAACCCTGACCAGAGGATAATGAAAACTATTCTGTCAGTGAATTTTGCCACACTGTTGAAGTCATAGTGAAAATAAACTATGCCTTAAATCTGTGTAGGATGGTGTTAATTGTGGAATAAGGGCAGGGGATCTACAAATGTTTGATGTTCTGTAGGTTTGAAGAATTTTTCCTAATAAAATATTAGAGGGTTGTTCAAATAATAGTTGAAGAAGCTTCCAAAATGTGTCCAAGCTTTAGGATATTACCATCTCTCACCTTCTTACCTGGTAACTCTAGAAGCTCAGCTCCTGCCTCAGTTTCCTGATATGAGCATGGGGCCAGGCTTATTGCCCCTTCGTTGGAGTTGGTGGAGAAACAGACAGGACTTCCCAGGACTCACAGAGGCTCACGGTGGGCACAGATGACTGTCACCCTCTCTGTTCAGGGTTGCTTTGGACAATAAGAGCAACAGCCTCTGGCTAGGACTTGCTAAAGTCTACTCAAGGTTAGGCCAACCATTTCTCTCTGAGTTGTCTCTGGTTTTCTCTTGATTCCTTTGTGCAGTAGGGGATTGATCCAGATTAGTATGAGGGAAGCTTGAGTCTTGGGAGGTCAATCCAGTGTCAGTGGTAGAGTTAAATTATGGAATACCACGTGACATCCTTCAAAACAGTTTTCTGATAATTACATAACAGTCAGTCAGTGAGGAGAGTGGGTAAAGAAAACCAGTGCCTACATTGGTCAGCCCCAGTGGTGGAATCACACCCATTGGTAGAGGCAATGTCTCAGGCTGCTGAGCTAGGGAGACACTCCCTTTGGCCACTGGCCCCCAGCAGCAGACCTGCAACATGGCTGCACCTCCACACATCAGGGATACTCAAAGGTGACTCTGTGGCAGAGGGTGGAAGCTCACACACTGAGGTAGTGCAATACAGACAGTGCCTTCCCCTGGGGCCACCATGCAGGAGATGCATGGCTCCCAGTGCTTGGGCCAGGCCATCTCAGGTCTGGGCCCTGGGTGCCCTGGCTCCTTTTTGGTACCAATCCCTATTAAATCCCCTGTCTACTTGTTATGTTTGAGAAACCCCTACAGGAGGACTGTAGACCTGCCATGCTGTCGTGTCTGAGCACTCAGCCCTGGGGTGAATGAGAAGGCCATGCCTTCGCGTGTTAGCGTTGCAGGGCAGCTGGGATGAGGGCCCCTTTAAAAAAAAAAAAAAAAGTCCTTCATACTACTCCTTTAGAAAGCTGAAAATTCCTGCTTAGAGCTGGGGACAGTGACCAAACAGAGCAGCTCGGGCTGAGCCTACTGTCCAGACTCATCCCAAGACGAAGACAGTGAGATGAGGTCTCATCTTATAGACTAAGAGGAAGGAATCAAACCATGGCCCATGCGGCCCAGGGATTTCTCCCTGAGAATACATAGGAAACCCAGGGAATGATCATTTTTCAAAAAAAAAAAAAAGGAAAGAGCAGAAAGCAAACAACTCATCAAAGCAGTACCACACTTTTGGAGATCAGTTATGATAGTGTCTGTTTGAAGCATTAGGGAACTGCATTTAGAGAACAGCAGCTCACAGAATGCATATCGGTTCCCCCAGAGCAGCTTCAGAGGGTACAGAAACCTTTTCCTCGAATTATCTGAGTTGCACCAGAATCCAAAGACAAGCGTCAAAACTCCTTGCACGTAGGAAGTAATTTCACTTTCTGGGAAGTCAGAGGAAATCTGTGTTTGCTACATCCTTCTACTTTACAGATTTTGTTGCCTTTCCACTCACACAAGCAAGCCTTTCTTGCTCTGGCCTCTAGATGCCCAGGACTCTGCGAAGCATTTAGCATGGATTGATTTCTAGAACAGTTTTACAACTGTTGTTTCTGTCCTGCAAAGGATGTGGCAGGGGCCAGGGCCCTTACAAGGAATCAGGGTGGCAGAGCCAGGAACCTCCCCCCTGCAAGCTAAGTTATATGTGTTCTTCCCAGGTTCTGACTCCTGTTCCCTACAGATGTGAGTGTGGTCTTCTTGGCCATCAGCAGTTTTGCAGTTGTCTTAGTTACTCTTCTCTCATTGCTGGGACAAATACCCGACATTCAAAATGAAGGAAGGAAAGGTCTATTAGCTCACAGTTACTGGAGGTTTCAGTCCATATTGGCTGGCCCAAGGCTGAGTGGAACAGGGCAGAGAGCATCCAGTTCATGGCAGCGGGAACAGCAACAATCGCGACGGAAGCAACCGACCAAACAGGGGAGCAGAGAGCAACAGCGCTAGTATGCCTCTCTGTCTCTCTTTGTGTTACATTCAGGCTCTCTGCCTCAGCCTATCCGCCTTAGGCTACACCATAATCCCAGAAGTACTTAAAACACAATCCCAGAGATCACGGATCAAGTCTCAAACTCTAGATCAGTACTAAAACACATAATCCCAGTGACTCATGAGTCAAGTCTCAATCTACAGAAATCCCTGCCCAATGACTATATGAGGCTTTGGGGTGGGGGCAACTAGACTTAAAACATCAGAGCAGTCAAGCTCTTTTGCAGCTTTGGAGTCTTCATGAGGATGAAAGGCAACACACCATTCCCTCACCAAGGACTCTAATTTTTTTGTTTGTTTGTTTACATATTTGGTACAAGGTCTCACTACACAGCTCACAATCAGTGATCCTTCTGTTTGCAACCTTCCCAGTGCTGGGATTATAACCATGCACCACCATGCCCAGTCTGGGTGGCTGGTTCAATGTCCCTGGGGGTGGGGCCAGCACAACATCTGGTACTGGGGATCGAACCCCAGTCCCAGCTTGCCTAAGCAGATGTTTAGTCCACTGAGCTATCTCATCAGCCTAGACTCTACTCCTCTCACTTCCTGCTGTATTCTTAATCCTCTTATCTAGAGAACATAATATTCTAGGTACTGCACTGGGTAAAACGGTGCAGCAATTTATCGGTCTGTTAAATATGGGATTCCTGTGTGATGCAGTAAATCTGCTAGGCATGTACCCAGAACCAAGGAAAGCACACAGGTATGCAGCATCTGCGTAAACGTTCATAGCAGAACTATTCATACTAGTCAAATCTGGAAGTACTCCAGATGTGCACCATAGTGAATAAATAAGGGACAGCACATCTGTGCAACAGAACATTGCTAGGAAATAAAAATGAAAACAGTACCGAAGTAGTGTAATATGGCTGAGACGTGGGAATATTCTGCTTAGTGAAGAAAGTCCAGAAAGTCAGACAAAAAGAATAAATATAAAGAACTAAGATTAGAGATCCCATTCAACCCAGCTATTCCCTTCCTGGGTACTTTTCCAAAGAACTAAAAACATCATGTCACAGAGCTATAGGTGCACCCATGCTTATAGCAGCACAGTTTGCCATAGCTAAGTCTTGGAAATAATGCAAATGTCCATCAACTGAGGAATGGATACAGAAAATGTGGTATTTTTAAACAATGGAATATTACTCAGCTATAAAAAAGATAAATTCAAGACTTTTACAGTAACTAGCGATAATACTCAAAGGTGAATAAATCAGACCCACATGTGTAAACATTGTATTGTCTCCCTAGTGTGAGTACCTGAAAAAGTACATAGGACCTCAAAGATACAATGGATACTGTGAAAGGGAATGAAACTGTTCAAAAGAGAGGAACAACTAGGTTGAGGGAAAGGAGAAAATAAAGAAAGAATGGGATATATATATATATATATATATATATATATATATATATATATACATATATATATATATAATTTTTTCCTTTCTCCTTTTTAATGTTTGTAATATTTTTGACAAATCTTGCAGGCTTGTATCTTACAATCTGAACAACTAATAGTATTGAAAACAATAACATGCAGTATAATGACCATCGGTGACTTCCTATCATTTTGTTTAGTAAAACTATGCATTGTTTCTAACTTTTTTTTTTTTTTTTTTTTTTTTTTTTTTTTTTTTTTTTTTTTTTTTTTTTTTTTTTTTTTTTTTTTTTTTTTTTTTTACTATTTTTGTATTCTGTTTAAAAAAAAAAAGAAAAAAAAGAAGTTTCTGCCACACTGGCCCTACCTTCTGCGCCTGCTGAGCCAGGAGCAAGTCTGGACATGGTGGTGCATACCTGTAATCCCAGCACTGGGGAGGCTGAAAAACAGGAGGATCATTGGGAATCCAAGTTGCATAGTGTGATCCTGTACCAAATACATGAAATTAAAAAATAAAAATGAAAAGTTTAGGGGCTGGGGAGATAGCTCCGAGGCACAAGTGCCTGCTGGGCAAGTGCAAGGTCGTGAGTTCGAACCCTGGTCCCACCAAAAAAAAAAAAAAAAAAAAAAAATGAAAAGTTTAAAAAGGATCAACATAAACTCACTGATATGAAATGTCTATAAAAAGCCAATATAATGACAGAATGTAAGTTACTAAATGCCTAGAAATTGGGTTAGAAAAGGAATGTGGGTATAGGTAGGCCAAAGGAAACTTTTTGATGCAGTGTGTATTCTGTAAATACACTCATGATTACAGAAATTTATGTGGTGGTTTTGGAGAGAAACAGACAGACAGACAGACAGACAGACTGACAGAGACAGAGAAAGACAGAGAGACAGAGACAGAGACAGAGACAGGCAGAGAGACAGAGTCACTAAAATTCCTGTTCCTCTGAAATGTTAGACTGTGGCCCTGTGAACAGCTGGCTACACCTATCATTTGTCAATGTGCTAATGTACCACACAAAGGCCAGTTCTCGTCTTCATCAACTATAACCACAGACTCTCGTTCCTCACACAGTCATATTCCGAGGTTCCAGAGAACCTGAGTCTTTCGAAGGGAATGCAATGTGAGCTTGCCCTCAGAAGCTAGGGAAGGTCTTTCTTCCTGCAACTGAGGAAACCAGGCAAAACGTAGATAAAAACACAGATTTCCTTTGGTCATTTTCTCAAATCTCCCTGGTCTGTTTGGAAACATCTCATTCCTTTCACACTTTATTAAACTATCTTTGAAACTCCCGTGCTTAGTTATTTCAAGAGTGACCATTGCACTAAGTCCTTGGGCCAGGAGGAAGGGAAGGCATGGTCCTCCTGAGCGGGTTGTTTGCTTTTGCTAAGTTCCTCACACCTGTTATCAGTTGAGAGTCACTTCTGTGTTGACTGTTTTGCATGAATTTCACAGTAAGCCTATATTGAGTCTGGCTAGTTATAAATTCTCAGGAGAGACATTCTCTTCTCTACACGAGCTGAGGCGACCTGCTTCCCCTTTGCCATTTGTGTTTTTCATTTTCATCTTATCTCATGTTTGATTGTTTATGGCCTTGCTCCATAGACAGACAGATAGACAGACAGACAGACAGACAGACAGACAGACAGACAGATGAACTGTTGGAGGAGCTTGGGAGTGAATGCTTGACCTTCAATCCCAGGCCTCGCAGGCAATCAGTGACAGTTTGAGCTCTCCGGCTTTCCAACACCCACTTCTGCTTCTGACCTTTGTTTTATCTTACTTTTCTGTACACTTGTTGTGTTATTCCTTGAAGTCCAGGATTTCTAGGTAGTTTATGTAGTCGGGATGGAGTCTCATGTCATCCATGTAGGAAGTCTACCAAATAGTTATGGGTGGAGAAAGGAAGCTTGAGAAGACTCACATTGGAAGCCTTCCATTTTCTCAAGGAGGTGGGGTGGAAGGATGGGTAGACCTGAGAGGTGTGATGAGAGCATGGGTAAACCTGGGTCTCCAGGACACTGTTAAAGGCATGCAAGGTGCACGACATCTGTAACAGGTGAGAGCGGTGAGAAGTCACCACATAACAATCATGGATCTAGCCGGGCGTGGTGGCTCATGCCTGTAATCCCAGCACTCGGGAGGCCGAGGCAGGAGGATCGGTGTGAGTTCGAGACCAGCCTGGGCTACAAAAGTGAGCTCAAGGCCAGCCTCAACTGCATAGCGAGACCCTGTCTCAAAAAAAAAAAAAAAAAAAAAAATCATGGATCTACCCAAAGTGACTAAGAATGGAGATGTCCTTAGGATTCCGCAGAGAAGAAAGTCTTATCTTATGCTACATCTCCTTTCCAGACTAATCAGCCAGGAACATCCTTTTCCACGTATCCTCAGGGCGCTGGGCCATGGCCCTGACCCATATCTACCCTCCCCAATACTGGAGGAGACCGTCACTCCCATGCACACAGGACCCACAGCAAATTCTCCCGGGGGTTCTTTTCGTGCTGCTTCTTCATGTCCCTGCCACCTCCCCTTTATGTTCTTCATGATTCTTGCTCAGCAGTTTCTTGAGAAAATTTTATTGCCAGGAAATCTGTCCTGAAACTTGATTTAGCTGGGTGTCAGGATCATAGGCTGTGCATGCTGAACCAGTCTCTCCCCCTGTGGTTTTCCAGTTCCTGCAATGATAACATCCTACCCGAACACGACCCTAGCCACCCAGGGCCAGAAGAAGGACATGAGCTGCACGGCCCATGGGGAGAAGCCCATCATCGTGCGCTGGGAGAAGGAGGACAGGATCATCAACCCCGAGATGGCGCGCTACCTGGTGTCTACCAAGGAGGTGGGGGAGGAGGTGATTTCTACCCTCCAGGTAAATGCGTGACTACAGTGGACCAGAGTCAGACTTTACTGGAAGAATGAGTTTGTCCTTTCAAAGTCAGCAGGTGCCTGAAGGCGACACATTGCCCATAATCTGCCAGAGTGCATTTCTGAGGCACCATTTACTCCTGCTTTATGCAGCAAAAATTACTGAGCAACCTTCAAAAGTAGAGCTTTACTATAAGGGTTGCTAAGGGTAAAATGATTATGAACATGGCAGAGAACCCAAGTCTAATTTAAAAATACTAAAAAGAAGGTTCTTTTAACGACAGTTAATCTTGGAGGAAAGAAATTTCTGCTATGCACATTCTAACTTTATACAAAAAGAGAAATTGATCTGGGCATGATGGCACATGCCTGTGACCCCAGCACTCCAGGAGGCTAAGGCAGGAGAGACACAGGTTGGAGCTTGGCCAGAGCAACTGAGCAAATTACTCAGACCTTGTCTAGAAATATTATAAAAGGGTTGTGGATCTACCACAGTGTGAAGGCCCTGGGTTCAACCCCTAGCACTGCTTTGGATGGACTTTGTGACAGAAAGTATTGCAAAAAGTATTTTTTCCTGGAAAAATGCAATATGAAAAATTCTGTTGTTAACATAGGAATCACAGCATCTGGAATAAATGTTAAATTCTTATTTTGTTAGCTCAGCTAATGGTTAGATGAACAATAGTTTCATTATGAGGGGAGGGGCATGCTGCAACATCCCATGGAAAACCCTAGAAGGCCAGTACGTGGAGTCCTGGTAACTACTACACCCTGAGGCCCTTGACTTAGAGAACTGACCCCAACTTTGCTTGGAGAATTGACCCTGACTTGGCCCAAGCCTTGACTGCAGCACTGAACCTTAGGGTTCATAGAGCACTGTCAGAGATGCCCACATCCAAATACGCTGAAGTCTGTATAAGACATCATGGTGTTTTCATAGTGCCCACCTATACCCTCGTGCACGCTGTGAGCCACACTTAGATCACAAACAATGACCAGTACAATGTGAATATTCTAGCGCAGAATTCAGGGAATAAGGACAGGGAATGCTCTATGCTTGTCTAATGCAGATGTAGTTTCTCCTGAATATTTAACTAGGGCTCTTGTTTTTGGTGGGTGAAAAAGCCCTGGCTATGCAGGACTGGCTGTCTTTTTAGATTTGTTTCTCAGGGCAAGCTTGTTTTAAAGACTGTAAAGGTTTACTGAGAGGAAGACAGGGAAGAGAGATGAAAATGTGGAATAGAAAATTGGCCTGACTGCCACCCAAATTACACATACAGCTTAATGAGCACGTGGCTGACATGGCTATTGAGCACCAAGGTGCCCAGCTGCACCACACAGACATGATCATCATGGGGGAGGGGGCTGCCAAGTGGGAATGTGCCCATGTGAATGGGTATAGGGTGTGCGTCTGAGTGTGTGCACGTCCAGGAGCTAGGGGCAGTAGTCGGGCTCCACATGTGCACATCTCACAGCCCTAAGCTGCTCCTGTTGACCTCTTGCTCACATTCCTGAATCGGGTGAATATATATATATATATATATATATATATATATATATATATATATTTTTTTTTTTTTTTTTTTTTTTTTTTTTTTTTTTTTTTTTTTTTTTTTTTTTTTTTTTTTTTTTTTTTTTTTTTTTTTTGCCTCCTTCCTAGATTTTACCCACTGTAAGAGAAGATTCTGGATTCTTCTCCTGCCATGCTATCAATTCCTACGGGGAAGACCGTGGGATAATCCAGCTCACCGTGCAAGGTAGGAAGGAGACAGCAAGCCATTTCAGAACAGGGACTGAGTGCTCTTCCCCAGGCACTCTGGGGGCCCTGCTTGCTGGGGACACTGCCACCTGCTTCTTGAAATGCCACCACACAGACACCAGGAGTCAGCGCTCCAGCAGCATCTTGAGAGCCCCCCAAAATGGTGTCAGAGTAGAGCTAGGAAACAGGGAGCAGTGACAGGATGCAGAGGATGACAAGCCCGGGGCTGCTTTTCTTCACCCTCTTTAAGAGTCCATGTATTACATGACTGGTAGGGAAGAAGAAAGTTGATGTCTAGGACCAAAATACACTCAGAGCTAGAGATCCAAACTAGGATCATGACCAGGAAGGACAATGCCACTAAGATCCCCAGGTTGGGCCCTGCCATGCAAGTGCTGTAAAAGCCTGAAGCCTCTAAATAGTGGAATCACCCCTCCCTAAACGGGATTGGAGAAAAATAAATGCTTCAAACGAAGCGGTGGTTGTCAGTGTGTGATGATGACAGTCCCTTGGGTGTCATACTTGTTTACATCCAAACCCGGGCTGCACTAACCCTGCATCTCTGTCACTGGCACAGAGCCCCCAGACCCACCCGAGATCGAGATCAAAGATGTGAAGGCACGCACCATCACTCTCAGGTGGACCATGGGCTTCGATGGGAACAGCCCCATCACAGGCTACGACATTGAATGCAAAAACAAATCAGGTAAGTCCTTTATCGCCTCCAGCTTTATTTCCACTTCAAAAAGCACATTCTTCTCCCTGCTTTTCTTTGTGGTTTTGCCCCTCTTGCAGTCACAAAGCTCAGACGGTTATTTTCTTTGTACAAAGAGAGCCCAGGTTTCCTTCCAACCTGATTGGGCTCTGCCCCTTTTCTAGCCAGCCAGCCTGGACCACAGCCTGGCTCCCTGGTGGCCTCAGAGTTGGTGCTGTCCCCTTTGGTCCCTCCACTGCTAGCAGAACCGAGCTTTTATATGACCTTGTCTTTCTCCCTACACCTGTCCCTGTCTCACTTGGGCTGAGTGGCTGCCCTGGGTGTCGAGTACTGCACATGGACTTGGACAGTCTGGGCCAAGGGTCTGCAGATGAGGCCCACAGAGGTTTGTGCAAGGCCAGCAGCAACTTGTATAGTTGCCTCCAGTCAGGGAGCACACTTGTTAGCTGTTGGCCCCAGTACTGCTGCATCTGCTGGACATCTGCCTTCCAGAAAGGGCCCCACTGCCAGGCCTTATGAACCATTCGATAATGTGGCCCCACTCAAATGTTTAGTGTATCTTCTACAAGACAGGAGGAAAGGGAACCCTGTCTCCACATGAAGGGTTAACACCATTCTCAGAGGCCACAGCAGCAGCCTTAGTTTTTGCTTTCTGAATCCTAGCTGCTTCTTGAGATTGCCCTGTCATGACCAATTTGGCATCTTCTGGGCTGAGCTGTAGGAATGAATCAAGCTCAAGGAGCCTGGACAAAAGCAGATCCCAGAGGAGGGACATTTCATTAAGCCACACTGCAGGCAGGCTGAGGATGGGGGTGGTGTGACCCCAAGAGAGAGGTGAAGATGTGGCCTGGAGGGGGGTTAGGAAAGCAAAGTGAGGAGACCAGAAGAAGCTGCAGCCAATGGGGTCTGCAGTGCTTGAAAAGGTAGCTGAGGTGGGGTGCGGTGGCGCAAGCCTGTAAGCCCAGCCCTTGGGAGGCCGACATGGGAGGATCATTGTAAATTCAAGGCTAGACTGAACTAAAGAGAAAAAGCGAAAAGAAAGGAAAAAAAAGGAGAGCTAGGATGGCTGGGCTGGACCTGTCTGTGAGGAGATGACCTCAGGAGGGCAGGGGGGACCTAAGAGGCTCCATTGCTGAGATAAGTGGCAGAGCTAGCACTCAGGTTTACAGGGACACCTGAGACCCAGCAGGGTTTCCCAGAGCTGGAACAAATAGCCCCCAAGTGAAAGGGGCAGCCTGTCCCCCCTCAGTAAGCATAGTCCTCATGGAGGACCCACAGGTGCTGAGTGCGGCCTCCCCTGGGCCTGATACTGGCCTGACTTCTCCAGAGTCCCCTTTACCCCTGCCCCAGCTGTCCTATGCTCAAATAGCTGCATCTTATGTTGGCCCTGTCAGATCCCATACTCTAGAGGCACACGTGTACTCTTGTGGACACTGATTTGTGTGTACCCACTACCAGCCCAGGCACCTACTGGGCCCCAGGCCTATGTCTTAGTGACTTTTCTCTTTCCCAGACAAAATACCCAGCATTAAAGAAGAAAAGGTCAGGGCCAGCAAAATAGCTCAGCAGACTAAGTGCCTGCTTAGGCAAGCACAGAGACAAGAGTTCAATCCCCAGTACCACATGCAGAGGAAGCCCTGCCCCTGGGCACACTGAGCCAGCCACCAAGACCGGGCATGGTAGCAATTCCAGCCTAGGGAGGCTGAGACAGGAAAATCACTAAGTGTCTGAATTGTGTAGTGAGACCCTGTACCAAATGCATTAGAAAAAGAAAAGTTCCATTTGGCTCACAGTTTATAGAGGCTTCAGTCCATAGTCAGCTGGCTCAGAGGCAGGGTAGAACAGGGTAGAGGGCAACAGTTCATGATGGCAAAGAGCCAAAGCCACAAGGAAGAATGAGACAGGCCTCTTTCTGTCCTTAGCCAGTTTGCTAGGATCAGGGCAGTGCCAATCCAATCAGCAGACTGACCCAGAAAGTACCCACCCTGAATCCCAGCCTCACAGTATCAATCAGTCACACACTCTGGATACAGCCACCTCCAAGACCAGCTCTCTGACCAGATGAGGCTTTGGGGGGATATCTAGGTGCACACTGCGCAGTCTGCTAGACCCACTTCAACTTCAGCCTAGTTTTCAATACCTAATGTGGTAGCCACGCAGTAGTTGGTGAATTCTCTTTATGAAGGGAACATTGCAGGCACATGTTTGACATCTAATCAGAGGGCACCGTTCCTATTGTTCTCAGTGCATACAAGTGCCCCTGAAATCCTGCCCCCTTCCACTGCTTGCATGCCATTTAAGAAATCTCAGCACACACCCTCCACATACACACACCTTCCTAGAAGTCCGCCCAAGGTGAGGGCTCTTGAGGTTTTGTGCCCAGGGGTCCCAAGCACCTAGCACAGCGTCAAGCATGAATGAATGTGTAGATTGAATTTACATGGAATTGAAATCTAAAATTTGCATTTAGCATCAGTATCTTTAAATGTCATGATAATCAAGCTTCACCTACCCAAGTAGAAAAGCTGCTGCCCATTCTCTGGGCACAACCAGTTCCTATGCCCTCTTCCCACTGCAACAGGGAGAGGGGGAGGACCAGTGTGTAGCTGAGATTTATGGAGCCCTGGAGCAAGGCACTTGAAAGGTCAGGGAGAATCACAGGGCACAGGCAGGCTACACTCCATGGCTAAGGTCTGTACCTGGGCCTCTCCAGGTTAGGAAGACCCGAAGAAAGGAAGGAGATGTGCTGGTCTTCAGGGCATGGAGTGTGTTGTTGGACTCTTCATGGCTTAGCTGTTTCCTTAGTAGGTTTCGGTGAGTGCAGTTTATAGGCTGAGTGCAAAGAAAGCTGGGCCTGTGAGCCGCAGCTTTGGTGTCTTCCATCAGGAAGCACTCCCTGCCTGACCACCTGTCCCCCCGCTGTCACGGTATCCTCCACAATGCAGCACCTGGGGGTGTGAGAACTGTACAGCTAGCTTCTGCCCCTGCTGAGCAGTTGTCCCTAAGGGCCCAAGTGGCACTGGGGACAAGGACTATGTCTGCCCAGCCCTGTGTCCTGCAGAGCACTTACACCCATGCCAGGTGTTAGTGCATGGTAGCTGAACTTCAGCTGTTCCACTCTTGTTTGGGGCAGCTTTGCCCTTGCCAGGATGCTCTCCTCTACTCCCTGTGACCTGCTCACAGAGGCAAAGCACTGGCAACATACACCAGTGCTCCCTGCTCCCAGTGTTGCCCAGACCAAATAATCTAAAGGACATGAAGCTCAGTTCTGCCTCCACGAGCTGCCACTCTTACAGTTTTTCCCTGAGTGTAGCTGAAGAATCCTCCAAGGCCAGAAACCCTCTGCCACCCTGTGTCCTTTGGCCTTGCAACCCCTCCCAGGCCTTGAGCATAGATTTCTCCCCTTGGTTTTCAACTTTCCAGAAAAGCCCCAACTTCCTAAGTCCCTCTCTTGGCTTTTCCCATGACCATCTCCTGACTGTCCATTGGGGCTGCCATGCAAAGGCAGAACCCCACGTGGGCCCTCCCAGCTCCTGGGTCTGGGCCTCGCTGTCTCTTCTTCCTTCCTTTCTTTGGAAACACAACCTCCTCTCCCATCATCTCATGGTTCTCTCTGGTGGGCAATAGCTCCAGGGTCCCAGATGTCACCCCTGCACAGGATTCCAGGCTCCCTGTGCAGGCTGACAGAATCCTCTAGCCCTTTCTTCTCTGGAGCTTCCATCTACCCTCTCTCTGTACCCCTGAGCACTGTTATCCCCAACTGAGGCAGCTTCGGTGGCTGGGCTTTCCCTGTGTCTATGTCTCCAAGCTGAGCCTACTGCTCCTTCACTTTAAACTTGCCATGCACTCCTGCCTCAGAACTTCTGCTCATCCACACTTGCTCTGGTCTGTAGTTTCTTACAGAATCTTTTCCGTGTGTCCCACACTCTGACTCTGACTTTTGTTCTTAAAAGCTGTGTTCTTGGACCCAAGGTTTCTGACCTCCAAACTGGAGCCTGGCCACCATACCTATGAGCTCCCTGCTCACCCTCCTGGGATTCACTTGGGGTTATGGGGACAGCACTGAGTTCTCTACTTTTTCTCCCTCTCCTCTCACTGGCCTCTCTGGGAAATATTGGTAAACCTGCCTACTTTTTAATAAATGCTCCTAGGACTACTTTCTGAACCAGGCCACAGGTATGACAACCTAACACCCTCCCACTCTTACTTCTTACGTACCCTGATGTACAAAACTTACCCACTGCCAATATTCCCTTCTTTGGCATCTAATCAAACTATTTCTCAGCACTGCTTCTCATCAGAAAGCTGAGCCAGAAATTTATCAGAGGTTGTCTTAGAACATTCTTGGGTAATCAACAGAAATACCAACTTCCAGTCTTACTTGGTGTTGTCAGAGAATAGGTGAATGAATGTCTTCTGCTACAGGGAAAGGACTATGAACTTGGGGTCACTGGGTAGGGTCGAATCCCAGCCCCAGTTCTTATCCAGTATGGAGTGGGGCCCAAATTCCTTGACTTTCACAGTGACAATAAAGATCCCTATGTCGGCAGGATGTTGTGAGAACCGAGTCAAATAGGACAGCCCTTCCCAGCTATTCATCTACCAGTATGCTCTGGGGTCCATGGCCCAGAGATTAAAATCCATACTCTGCAGGACCATTGTCAGGAGTCTTAGAAGTTTCCAACATGCCCCAGACTTGGAGGTCATAGATAGCACAGCCAGCGCAGGGCCCCTGGATAGGAAGGTGGAATTGCATTTTGAGCTGCAAGTACAGCTAGGATGGATGTAACAGAGGCAAACAAGTGTCCTGGGAACTATGCCCAGCATGCAGGAGCTCTTGGAGGAAAGTTGGGCTGGGAATGTTTGGAGAAGGCTACAGGTGGAAGGGAGCAGAGTAGGCTTACTGTGGGGACATCTGACAGGCCTGCTGGCCCAGCAGGGAGAGACTTTGTTTGAGCAGGGAGCTATTCCAGAGGCACGGCCCTGGCCAGAGGAGCCTACAGGGGTTGGTGCTGAGGTTGCATGGAGGTCCAGGCATCTTCAGGCCTGGCCCCTCCCACATGCAGATAGTCACTGCCATGAAGACACCAGGGTCTTCCACAGCCCGTGAGTGCTTGGAACTTTGGCAGTTGCTGCAGAGCCCTTGCCCACCATTGGCAGCTTGTGGTAGGCAGGCCTCTTTGTGACATGCTGGGCCAGGCTCCTCTTGGGTATCCTGGGCATCTTCTCCTGAAGACCTGGCTTTTTCTTTGTCACACGGTGGCAGAGATCCTGTCCCACACTCTCCTCCTCATGCATCATTCCATCTCGGGCACACATCTTCACTTTTCCTGTCTGCTTCCGCCCCCTCCAAGTCTTCTGGACTCAAAGGACACCCACACTCTATCTGCAGCTTCCAAGGTCAGCTCCACGGTCAGTTCTGCTGTGCTTCATGTCCCACAGGGTGAAAGCACTCAGCAGAAGCCTTGGAGTCACATGCTTTTTCTTCAAGTTTCTTGAAATTACATCTGTCTCAGGACAGTATCTCCCTAACTCCAAGCTCCTTGCTACTGTGAAAAGTGTGTGGCACTGTCCCCACATGTGAAGTACCATCCGTTTTCATCATCAGCCAAATGTCAGTGCCAAGTCCACTCTGTGTCAAGGGCTCTGCCAACACAGCCACTAAGCACTGAGAATGGCAAGGGCCATTCTGTACCCTTGTGACCCATGAAATCATCAAGGACAGCAGTATAGCTCTGAAGGATTTTTGTTCCTGTTGAGAGTCCCAGAAGCCAATACCTGCTCAGGGTCCTGCCCCAGCCAGCAGCTGACCAGACTGTGACATGAGAACCACTCACCAACATTCTTCTCCCTAGCAGAAGCCCCTCTAAGGGCTGTGACAAGGCTGCCCACATCAGCTCCTCACACTGGGAAGGTGCTATAAATCAGCTATGGCTGAAAAGTAATGTCTGGGGTTAGGGTACCACACGATTTAGAAAAGTTAGAATTGAGAATGTTTTTGATTAGCAGACATCCTACTGGTACTTGAGTGTGGCTTGTGTGCGGATCCATTTTAGCACACTTGCTGTGAGCTAGAAAAGATCTAGTGTGGCTAGAGGTGTTGCCAGGTTTCACGTCTCTTTGGGACCAAGGATTTTAAGAGGTGGAGAAACAACTTTGAAAGATAGTGTGTGTGGTGGCAGTGCAGTGGGGACCGAGCAGGCCCGCCCCCCTCTGCTGACCTGTGCTCACAATACATGTGTGTCCCTTCCCTGGATTCCCTGACCTACCCACCCCTCCAAAATGCTCACCACGGTCCTGAGCTCCCACAGTGTGCACATTAATGTGGGCCTTCATGTCCCCTCTGATGACCACTCTGCCAGCATATGGGGAACACTGCACTGAAAAAAAAAGTCTCATTGAGTGTAACTTTTTTCCTTCTTTCCTTTTTAAAATTCCTACTTGTGAACTTTTGAAGGCAGAGGAAAAAAACTCACATCTCTATCTCTTCTTTTTTGAAAAACAAAACCCCAAAGACTCCTGGGATTCTGCTCAGAGAACCAAAGATGTTTCCCCTCAGCTGAACTCGGCCACCATCATTGATATCCACCCTTCCTCCACCTACAGCATCCGCATGTATGCCAAGAACCGGATCGGCAAGAGCGAGCCCAGCAACGAGCTCACTGTCACTGCGGACGAGGCCGGTACGTGGGGCCCAGAGCCTGCTGTGGGGGTTCAGTTGGTTCCATGCAGCTGAGCAGACCTCTGCCCAGCCTGGGTGGGGTGCACTGGTACCTGCTCTCGTGCCCTATACCCTGCAAAAATGCTGGTGCCCATCTTCCCATCTTGAGCACACTGCAATTAGGAAAGGGCTCAAACTTCAGGTTCTAGTACCCAAGATCTCAGAGAGAGACCTCTGAGGCTCACGATTAGGTGAAACAGTTGGTGAGTCGGGCCCATATCTTCTCATTTGGGTGCATGGAAGGCACCCTGGCAGGAGGACCAAGCACATGTCTTTAACTTCCACCTGGGAAGTCCCAGTTGGTGAGAAAGGGAAAGGCCCTCTGTACCCTGGGATGTGGATTCACTTTTAGACCAGCAATGTCAATATTTCATAATATACTTTATTGCCCTTTTTCTAACTAGAAAATAATTTATACCTAAGGCTGAAATTTTTAAAGGTAGAGATAAGTATTTTGAAGGAGACAAAATGGCTTCTGTCCTCTTTCTACTGAGAGCTGAGCTGAGGCCATGCGGACAGAAGCTTCTTCACATTTTTGTAACCTGCTGGGCACCAGCCTGTATATGTTCATTCTCACCACACAGCCACACACACGGTGAACACGGTCTCCATGCTTGCTCAGCCCTGGTGACGGGGTGGAGGAAATTAATCAGAAGACAGGGCAGGCAGGCACCAGCCAGTCGACCCTGACTTCCAAGCCATCTCTCGAAGATAGGAGGAAGACGCTGGCCTTGAGCTTCTCCTGGAAGTGGCTGCAGCCAGAGCCTGGCTGGCTTCTTTCGGGGGAGGAGTACCTGGCCCTTACATGCATCCTTTTCTCCCTTCCCAGCAACCCCCGGTACTTAGCTATCCCTACTGCAGCTAGCTTAGGTGCTTGGGCCCTATTCTTCCGCCTCCGGGAGAGAAAATTCACATCTCCAGGTGGCTGACGGTCACACCTGGAGCTTTGTCTCAACCTTCTCCCGTGCCACTGCCTCTCTGCAGTCATTGATATGGCTCTGAGGGGCTGCTGAGCGCGAGCACTTTGCAAGTACTTTCCTATAATCTGTAACTTTCCTACCGTATAGTTAATAAATCCTCGGTGTTAAGCCATGTCACTTCTTTTAGATTGTACAAGCAACCTTGTAATGAACTTGCTGTTATTTTTCTTATAACCCTTCCCAAGGTTACTTTCTTACATTAAAGTCCAAAAATGCAGAATCCCTAGATCTAATCAAATGCCCCATTTTTCATGCTTTGGATATGTCAATATGTGTATCAAGGAAATCAGTTTAAATGCTCCGTCCTCTCTGGACTGCAGGGGCATGCCAGTTTCTCAGTGCTAGAGAACATCTGTTCTTGAAAATTGCTTTCGAGGGCAGCAACAGAATGCCTTTATTCAAAAGTATCTGGTGCTCCGCCATTTCTGATATGCAGGCAGTCTCTGTGATTTTTCTGCAAAATGCTCACAAATGTTGATTTCTCCCTCTGATATGCACATATCTGGTCATTGGAAAAATTGCAAGCTCCACACATACTTCGTATTTCTCAGAAATAAGTGGGAAAGAAGTGTTTACGTATTCCTACAAAAATAGAATCTTATTTAATTATTTATCTAAACACCCCACTCTCATCCTACAGTTTTGTCACACTGGGTCCTCAGCCCCAGAGGAGACTGTGATTCCAGCTCAGGGTTTCCTTCCCCAAGCCCTGTCTGATCCGGCATTGTCACACCCCTGGGGCAGCTGCACTGTGCTTTCCGATGGCTCTGAGGAGCATGGCTGTAGTGGATGCTGTTTCTTTTCCTCCTCTGTGGGCTCTGACAGCTAACGGTTGCCATAGCAGCCAGGCGGCCAGGTGAACAGCCCCTGGCGCCCATGCGCAAGGCCCCTGCCTGGCATTTCTCTAGACCAAAGCAGAAGCAGCCCCTCTGGCTAGATATGAGCTGGGGATACACAACCTTTCTCCTTCTATCCTAAGGCCCTCAGGGGATGTGGAGGATGGGAACAGGCTTGGCAAGACCACCTGCAAAGCAGAGCTGGCATCTGTGCTGGTGTGGAATTGGCAGGACCGAGAGCAGGGAGCCCAGGCTGCCGCCCCCACTATTAGGCCCTGATGTAGCAGCCCTGTGCAGATGTGGCTGCTGCTCCCC
Source organism: Myocastor coypus (assembly GCA_004027025.1). Taxonomy (NCBI): domain Eukaryota; kingdom Metazoa; phylum Chordata; class Mammalia; order Rodentia; family Myocastoridae; genus Myocastor; species Myocastor coypus. The sequence goes on along the minus strand of PVJA010004381.1, from coordinate 24,817 downwards.
AAAGTCATGTCTAAGACACACCTTTTGGGGAGCTGTAGTCCTCCTGGGCGACATTTTACACCTTACTCTACTGCTGCCTTCCACCTCCCATCTTCCTGTTATCTTTTATTTTTTTCTTTAGCATACTCTGGATTTCTCCCATGCGAGAAATCATGTGACATTTGAGTGTGCATGTCTAATTTATTGCAGTCAACACTATGGTGTCAAGGTGCATCCATCTTCCTACAAAGGACTCAGTCTGTCTCCCTTTATGGTAGAGTAGTATTCCTTAGTATATAAGGACTATATTTCCTTTATCCCTTTATTGACTCTTACGATGCTTCCAAAATGTAAGTATTGTGAATTGTGCCGCTATAAACATTAGTTTGTGTGGACCACTGTAATTGGATGTGCTTAATCCTTTGGGAAAAATGGCTATGGAAAAACAGCTGGAGCCGGGCATGGTGGCGCATGCCTGTAATCCCAGCACTTGGGAGGCTGAGGCAGGAGGATGGGTGTGAATTCAAGACCAGCTTGGGCTGCAAAAGTGAGCTCAAGGCCAGCCTGAATTGCATAGAGAGACCCTGTCTCAAAAAGACAAAAAAAAAAAAAAGAAAGAAAGAAAAACAGCTGGGTTGAAGGGCATCTCTAGTTTTAGTTTTCCAAGGAATCTCCACGCTGACTCCCACAGTGGCTGCGCTAACTTACACTTCCACCACCAGCATGGAGGGCTCCTTTTCTTCTGCAGCCTCACAATATTTAAAACCTGGAGATTTCAGATGGATCTGCAGTGTCCCTCAGATTCCTACCCAAAAGCTGGAGCCCAGCACTGGATGTAGCTACAAAAGATGCGGCCCTTTGAGGTCACTCCCTAATGGAATTACACCCACCCTCCCTTCCCTGAGAGACAGTGACCTGCAGCCATCTGGTCACACCTCAACTGCAACACCAGAGGTCACTTTTATATCTCAGAAGGAGAAGACAAGATGGAAACTGTGCATGGACCCAAGAGTCTGGAATACCAGCCATGTGCCCCTTCCTGAGAATGGTGTGCAGGTACCTGGTTCAGGTCTCACCACCATGGAAATTTTAGCTTTGGATCTGCAGTGTGAAGCTTTCAGAAGCAGACTTCACTGTCATTTTACACTTATCCCAACACCACAACACTGAGTTTATTTTTATAGAAAAGTACATAAATATATTATCCTGCCATTTAAATGCACTTCACTGCAGAGATCAGCTGGGTAGCAAAGATCACACCATTTAGCACTTTCTTCTTGATGCTCTGAACAACCCAGAGCCCACAGAAAGGAGAGGTGGAGGGAGTAAGTGGGGGTGGTGTCAGAGGTAACCAGCTTAGCTCTTAATGGACTGCAGTGTGTTGGATTTCCTAGGTCTGGCTGGCACCAGTCAGTAGGTCAGAGTCATAGCTGATCCTCTCCAAAGACTAAGCTTCCCATTAGCATCTGCCCTCAGGAGGTCAAAGGTCACCTTGAGCCTTGTGATCGATATGGGTAGCTGATCCTTCATCGTTTCCATTATGAATCTGTACACTAAATGTGGGAGTTCAGATAAGCATGAATCCATTGAGAAAGCACTGAATTTCCACAAAATCACTGCAGGATTGAAGGTTTGAATTCCAGAAAGGTCTGGACACACTCAGTGGGTTTCTGGTAGTGGGCACTTAGTTAGAAATCCATAGAAATGAGGGATACCCTATACCTTATGGTGCCTTCAGCAAGCTGGCTCTGCAACTGGCTACTATTCTTTATTTGGCTTAGACAAACTTTGGAAATCAGACCTGAAGAAATAATTAGCCTATTTGTTCTTCCTATGTGCCATGAGCATATTTCTAGCTCTCATAGATTGTTCTAGAATATTTTAGAATGTTCTTCCTTCTCCCTCATCACTTTTAAGGCTTTGCTCAAATATCTTCATCCCAATAAAACCTATCACAAACACCCTATTAAAATTCCACTTTCACCCATTCTGGCCTATTTGGGCCCCTTTGTCCCTGAATGCTCCTTGGTTGTGTGTGTGTGTGTGTGTGTGTGTGTGTGTTTAATAATATGTGTGACATTCCAAAATACCATGCAAGTTCTGAGTCTACCATTTCTGCGGTCTGTTTTTGGTACCCTCTCATACAGATAAGAAGTTATCTGCTTTGTTCACAGCTGGCAAGTAGGATGGTTTTTTTTGTTTGTTTGTTTGTTTTGTTCTGTTTTGTTTTGCATATGGGAGGGACTAAATAAATATAATTTAAAAGGAAGCAGTAGTTTATTCCTAAATAGTGATAGGATGTACCCAGCCTCTCCTCCCCTGGATGTCAGTTGTTTTATTTAGCTTCTTACTAACCCATTTTGGCCCTGTTTGCTTCCCACTCACTGACGTCTGTCAGAATGAACATTCATAGGATAAAATCACCTGGAAGCTCCCTGGTCTTAGTGTATGATTTTTAACCTATTTTTTTCATGCCAGTCCTTGCCTTGATTAGGGCTCAGCACATAGTAGGCTCTCAGCCAACTTCTCAGCAGGAAAGCAGGATTAGGTTTAGGAGTTAGCCCTGCAAAGGTGGTGCAGGGCAGTTTGGTAAGTGATCAGACCCCAGGACTGTGACCGTGGCTAGGCAAAGAATATTGCAGAAGCATAGTGAAGGGCTGAGACTCTCATCTTGTCCTTCCAAGGGGACAGGCAGTGGAGAGGAGCAGAAGGAGGCTCCCTGGGTCATGGAGGAGGACACACAGACTAGTCACTGGCCCTTGATGGACTGGAAGGAAGAAATGAGCTGAGACCAGGAACATGAGAATTAGAGTAGCTGCCATTACTGTGTTTACAGCTGAACAGTGCTAGTACTCACTGCTTTGTCTTTCTGAAGATATTAGAAATGTTAAATATAGGCCATTTTGACTATTTTATGCACTGGTTAGTTTTGATATCTGCAGAAGAAAATATAGAAATTTTTTATTCTGGAAAAAATCATTCATAATTAATCTTTACTTGTAGAAATCTCCTCCTTCAGGAGAAAGTTAGATACCTCGCTAACCTAAAAACCAAAGAAAAAATAGAATGCCGGTACCTTATATATATATATATTGCATCTTCAGTTTGGGAGCACATAGTAAACTCTTAAATATCAGATGTCAGTGTGATTTGCAAATTTGGTTTACACGCAAAAATACCTAGTGATTTCCCCTCAGCATGTTAGCACTGGGCAGTTAGTCCACCTAGGGTTGTCATTTTATAGAAATCATCTGCAATGAGATAAGAAGCCATGAAAATATCACCACTCAGGGTCTGTGCAGACTGCGCCAAAATTCTGAAAGGACACTAATTCTTCTTATAATTTAAAAAGGGTTTTCATGATATTCTCGGACTTGTGGCAGACCATTTAGTGTCTTTTGAAAAAAAAAATTCCATTCTAGTCCTATTGGTCACTAAGATATGCATACAGATCACCATCACGATTATGGTAATGATGATTCTGGAGGGATTTATTTGGATGTTTCCATCAGTTTATTTTTCAGTAGAAGAGAGATCCAAATGAAAAAGTAGCCCATGAATGAGTTATTTACATGCCACTGAAGTACTGGCAGGCTCAGGAATCAAGGTATTATGATCAGAAAATAGGAAGCCCTGCCCTAGCCATGCTGCCATTTCCCTACTTCCACAGCAGGGACCTTCATAAAACACCAGCCTGACAGCCAGTGCAGACTGCCTTTGGTTCACAGTCACAGTACCTGTGCCTAATGTATCTGCCTGAATCCAGGGCATCTCCATCAGCACTACGTGGGTATTTCATTTTTGTTGTATGTTTCAATAATAAAACAAAGGCTGACGATTGTCCCACCTCTTCCTGAGATGCCCATGCTGAAGGTCACAGATGGACACACACAAAGGGTCAAGTACCCCTGAGGCTCCCTCCTCTGGTTCCTAACAGCCTAGCTTTTCCTGTTCAACTCAGAAGAGCATGATTAAGTAGAAATGGCCCAGCGCCAGAGTCTCTGCTAGGCCTCGCGTCTGTTTCCAAGAATGGTGTCTATGGAGGAGCCACACAGTGCTTGGTGACCCCAGAGTGTGACTCTGAGCAGAAATCCATTCCATAGGCTCTTGCTTCATAGGTCTGGCCCCAGAGTGGAGACCAGGCAGAGAGCTCTGATGACAGCTAGCCATCAGCAGTCCTTCACCCAATCGCGTCACCATCCTGGAAATTATCTTCAGCACTGCCAGAGCCTTTATCCTTTAGGGATTAATAAATCTAAGAGGCTGTGATACCCCAAATACCCAGTTGCTCTTTAGCCCGCTGCAGAGAAGGGTGCACGTTACATTTCTGCCGCCACAGGTTACATTGCCCCTTCCAGGATGGCCAGGCTCTGAGGCCATGTAGCTTAAGGTCCACTGGGGGACAAGAAATGGCAAGGTGACCTGTGGATGTGTGCACAGCACGCCAGGCTGACTGCTTCATCCCTCCAGCCACTGCTGTTTACCTGCATGTCCTAAGCACCCAAGGTCCCAAGGCGCATGGATCACCGCCTCTTTCCTCCCTGCAGACTGGGCTTCTACAGCAGGGTGCATGATTCTCTTTCTCCATGCCTTCTGTGCATCTGGAAGCCACAGCTTGTCCTTCCTGTCCTGTTCTGGCCCTCGTTACAACTGACACCTGGCACCCCCAGCTCCTGTATCTGCTGATCTAAGCAGCTACTGATTGCAAATATGAAAGGCTCTGCCTCTGCACTCAGCACACACAGCCCTTCCCCTGGACGGTGTGCTCTGCACAATGCAGAGTTGCAGCCATCTGATGTTGGCAACAGTGTGTGGGTCCTCTGAGACATCCAGAAGTGCTTTGGAATCTAGGAGAAGATGTGCCACTACAAGACATTTATGTGTCCTCTGGGGCTCCATGGGGCTCTGGAGCCAGTCCACCAAGAGTCCTGGGGAGTGCCTGTGTTCTGTCGAGGAAGGAACCAGTCAGGGTCAACTTGCTTCCTTGAAACAAGAAGTCACCCAAGGCCTCCCCAGGTGGCTGCCCCCGCTTCTCTGGCCTCTGATCCTGCTTCTGCCCTCAAGTAGGATCCTTCTCCTGCAAGTTCACCTCTTCTTTCTCCCATTTGACCTCCTTGCTCTCACCTCCATGTTTACTTGTATCAGCTGAGAACATTATTTTCATAACAACCAACGATATGTTATGTGCCATCACCACACACAGAGGGAAACTGGGTCACAGAGGCAACACAATCTGCAAAACAAAAAGATGAGACAGCTGATAAGTGATCAACCCAGAATTGGACCCTAGGCTGGAGATTAAAATGCTCCTAGGTTTAGACACTACTTCATGATACTACTCAAAATTATACTTTTAAAGAGAATAGAAAGAGAAAAAGAAAGAAAGAAAGAAGAAAAAAGAGAAAGAAAGAAAGAAAGAAAGAAAGAAAGAAAGAAAGAAAGAAAGAAAGAAAGAAAGAAAGGAAGGAAGGAAGGAAGGAAGGAAGGAAGGAAGGAAGGAAGGAAGGAAGGAAGGAAGGAAGAAAGAAAGAAAGAAAGGAAGGAAGAAAGAAAGAAAGAAAGAAAGAAAGACCTCTTCCCAGGAACCATCCCCACACATGGCCTTGCCCAGCCCACCCTTTCTCTTGAAGGCCTTTACCTGTCTTCTTACCTGCCTTCATTTCCAGTCTTCAAGGTTATGCAACACCCTGCCCCTCCCTCATGCCATTTAGTCTTCTGCACCCACATCCACAGAGACAGCTCCTGCATATTCAGCAGTGATCTCAGCACTGCTGCTAATCCAGAAGAGCTTGCCCTGGCTGTCCTGTGACTGCCACTCCTCAAGACACCCCTGCTGCATGCTGCATGGGGTGACATCTCCTCTCTGATTGGTTGTGGCAGAGATGCTTTTTGTCTCTTAGTTCTACATCAGACACCCTGTGTGGTATGTTTCTAATTCGTGCCTAGGAATGCCCACCAGAATGCAGCTGGGATTGACTCTCAGGGACCTTGACCTACAGTACCACCTGCAGGGGAGGCGCTGATATTAGTTGAAGACTTTGTTTCCATCTTCAACTTGGCTTTCTCTGTGAGCTCCTGATCTATATGCACTATTAAATGAAAGTGTGGAGAGCTACAGTGACCCAAAAGACCCAAGTCAGAGATATCATTGCCCCCCAGTAGCTATGAGAAACTTGGGGAGGCCAAAACCACATCATAAAGCCAGGGGTAGCAGGTAAGCCAGGGGTAGCAGAACATAGCAGTGTAGACAGCCACAGAACACACATCTTATCTCACAGCTTCCTATTTTGCCCCTTAATTTTCTCAGCCTTGTGTTGGTGAATGGGCTGGTGGAAGCATATGGGGAGAGGTCCAGTGGCAGGTCCCCAGGTCCTCTGCAGAGCACACAGTGCCAGGGGCTCTGCGTAGGGACCTGTCCTCCAGTGTGGGCCACTGCCTCTCCATACCTGCATCTGTTGTGCAGCTTGCCCTGGAAGTTCTACCTAACCTGTCTGTGGATTTTTTGTCCCCACAGCTCCTGATGGCCCACCTCAGGAAGTCCACCTGGAGCCTATATCATCCCAGAGCATCAGGGTCACCTGGAAGGTAAACAGCTAACATGTGCATGACCGCCACTTTCCACAGGTGTGGCGCTCCATGCTCTTCTGAAGTGCCACAATGCCAGCATTGGCATTTTATGAAAGCTTTTTTTTATGAGAATTAATTTGCTAACACTTTTCCTAAATTCCAGCACAGCTGTACTGTTGGGAAATGTGTTTTTAGGTAATGCCATCATTGTGTCAACGTCGGTGAGTACCAGTATTCAGATTAAGATGGCAGCACAAGGCAAAATCCCATGGGCAGTGTAGTGGTCCAGGTGGTCCATCGTTGATAAGAACATGCTGAGGAGAGCTGGAGCCTGCTGGTTTCCCCACTTAAACTCCTTACACAAGATTCTGGGCTTACGGAGAGTGACACTGCTGATTAGTACAGAGGCACCCTGGTTCACAAACTTAATTCTCTCCACAATTCTAGTCACAGACTGAACTGAACAAGAGTCAAATAAAATTTCCCTATAAGGGCAACGTTGAATCTAACCACTGAACTCTATTTGTTTCTTGTCTAATTTGATTTGTGACCAAAGTTGCAGAAAGAATCAAGTTTGTGAACCAAAGTACCACTGTATCATTCCCATTGTCGTTGTTCTTAATATGCTGAAGATGATTTTCACTATTATTATTATTATTATTATTATTATTATTATTATTTATTTGTATTTGGTCAAGGGTCTCAGAACCAACCTCCATGCTGATACCCCTGACTTTGCACTTTGCTTTCAAGCCAGGAGAATCTTTTCTCTGATCATGCCTTTTAAGGGGCACGGCCCAGTGTAAGAGATGGTTCCCAGCTGGGTCCTAGCCAGCCATGTGCCCCCAGAAAGCCTTGTGCTTCTCCCAACCCACCAGCAAGCTGGGTTCCTAGGCTATGTCCTAAGGATATACGAAGCTCTGTATGAACTGTGGTCACCGCAGGAAAACACTGAGCGTGATGGACATGGCTTCTGGGCAGACTTCCGCTGAAGGAAGCAAAGCTGCGCTGTGTTTGCAAGCTAGCTCCTCACAGGCCAGTGCTTGGTGGAAGCCCCTGGCGAGGGTCCCTTGGAGCTCCGTGTCTCCATACCCAAGTCTGCTCCACCTGGAGAGCTCCTAATGAGGCCAAGCCTTTCCTGCCCCAGGTCTTTCTTACTGAGAGTGGCCTGTTTCTCCTCACCTCTCCTCATTCATACCCCCTGTTCTCACCCAGAGAGGAAAGTGGCCAACAGACCAAGAGACACAGTGAACCACACCTGTTACCACTGTACATCTTGGCCAGGCCTGCGTGTGCGCACCCGTGAGAGTGAGTGTGAGTGCTCCTCCTGGTGCTGGCTCTTCCACCTACTGACCAGTGTTTGTTATAAAATCAGTTCTACAGTTAAGGAACCCCTTTGCCAGGAATGTGGTTTGCCCAGTCCATGCAGCAAGCCTGGACTATGGTCGTCCAGCCTCTGTGCTTTGCTCACACTGGCAACAGCAGGCACAAAGCAGCTGTGAACCACATGCATCCTGGCCACACAGCAAGCACAATGTGCAGCACATGCACTGAGCCTCCTGCAGGAGACACTGCAATGTTTCTCCCACTTTCTCCACACATTCTCTTGCATTTTGCTACTGAAAAAGACCCAGAATCACCATGGCCTCCATTGCATGATGGACGTGTCTGTCACGGAACACGCCGCATTCAACTCAATGATAAAGCTTATGTCTGAGGCCCTTGCGGGCATTTCTCTATAGAAAGCAGCAACAACGCAGAGAGCTGCAGGATGCTTTTTCTAGGAGCCAAGAGATGAGGACGTTGTGGCTGTGAGAGTGAGGCTGGCTCACCAGATGAGGACCTGACTGCCCTGTGGGTGCTCTCACGCCATATACCCTGTCTGCCCACGGTGCAGCCCACAGATGGGCTGCTGATCTGCTACCCGAGGCAGCCTGGCCTGTTGGGGTGGTGAGCTTTCAAAGGCATCAGATGCAGCCTGGCTAATGGATCTGTGAGGAGAAGGTGTGGATTCTGAGATGCCTCTGCTTCATGGCATGAGAATTCTGAATGTGACTCTGTGTGAGGCAACCTAAAAAAATGTGCAGAAGGCATCAGCCCCAAAAAAGCTCAGGAGGGCTGGTGCGATAGCTCGGCAGTCTGAAGCACCTGCTTAGGCAAGCTTAGGCAAGTGCAAGGACCCTGTGGTTCAATCCTCAGCACCACATGGTGCACCAGCCCTGCTCCCAGGGTGGGCTGAGCTGGGAAAAAAAAAAAAAAAAAAAAACAGTTCAGGAGAGGTGCCCAGGGTGGAAATCTCCTAATACTGAGAAGCCAGGGTGAGACTCACACCAGGATGACCACTCAGAAGTGAAAAAGGCACTGCAGCCTCTTCCTGTCACCCTGGATTCAGACAGCAAACTGAACTATCCCCACTGGAGGAGCCCTTCTGGAATAGCCCATCCTGCAGACTAAAATCAGCAACTCTCACTTTTTTTTTTTCAAAACAGAAGTTTCAGGTTTAAAATGTTTTTGAGTCCATCAAAGGCTGCCTGTGGTGTACAGAATGCAGACCAACCCCTTGGAAACTGCCAGGCCCCAACATCAGGCTGTGACCTCAAACACAGGGTTGTCATCCCCCCCAGCCCTGAGCAGTGCCAGCCCCCTCCATCCCAGTTATGTCATTCTCCACTGTACACACAGGGTCACTTTCCCCATCCAAGCCTGCTTCTCAGGGCCATAGACACACATGACTGTCCATGAGGGTGGGTGAAGCTCTATGCCTGAAATGACCGTACCCTCCTCTGTGCTGCCTGTTGCCCTTGGCAATCACTGTAGGGCCATAGCACATGTTCTTGCACTGTCACCTGTGTATCCCTGCTGCTGCCCTGTGAGCTCTGAACTGCAGGAAGCATGTCCTGTCCATCTCCCTTCCGCAGAGGTTGCATATTGCATGCGTGGAGGAAGAGAATGACAACCACATATGTGAGCTGGAGAGAGTGACAGGAAGAAGAGCCGGGTTCCTGTGGCTCTGACGCATCTGTGTCTCAGGCTGGGGCCCTAAAGATGTGCTCTCTGTGTCATGGCCCGGCCACGTGGTGTGAGGACTCCTATCATAACTAGCAGGTCAGGGGCAATGTGCAGTTCCAGTACCTACATACCCTAGACATAGCCCCCAAGAGCCACTGCCATCAGCAGAACATGGCTCAGAGAGGACTCCTGGGACTTTCACATAGTTTGACTTAAAAACACCAAGCAGTGCTTTCTTTGATCAGAGACCATATCAATGCATCTGAATAAAATGGAAATGAAGATCCATTCTCTAACACCTACACCGTGCCCCTTCAAAACAAACGCATTTGCATAAGTGCACAGCTTAGTTTACATAGTTGGTTCTGACTGAAACTCAGAAATTGAAAACCATAGATTGTTGATAATATATACTTAACACAGTACCTAAAAATCATATCTCTAAAGAATTACTTTCAGAGAAAAATCCCATTCGTGGGCTGGAGAGACAGCTTGTTGGTTTAAGTGTCCGTGTGGCAAGGGCAAGGATCTGGGTTCAATCCCTAGTACTTCATGCTGTGCTAGCGCCATGCCATGCCGGCCATCAAAACCGGGCATGATGGCACACACCTATAATCCCAGCACTGGGAAGGCAGGAAGAGGAAGATCACTACAAGTCAGAGCTACATAACAAGACCTTGTACCAAATAATTAATTAATTAATTAATTAATCAATTTTTTTAAAACACAAAGACTAAGAATTCTGGCAGAGTTCAGAGTCTCCGTGCCCTGGATGCCAAGTCCTCATCCTCCTGCCAAAAACTGCTTGAAGTGAATGGAATTCACTTAGAATCATCAAAATGAAGTGTGATTTCCATAACACTACACTGGAGTATTGATGCATTTAAATAAGTGCAATACTCTGAAGAGTTCTTTTAGCTAGCATGTGACACTGCTGCCCATCAGGGTGATGTCATCACACGGGGAAGCAGTTCTATTCTGATAACACAGAGCTGCCTGTTGTCAGGCATACTGGTTTATTAACTGCAGGGTTGAGTTGACACCTCTACCTAAGGTTTGTTTGAATAGAAAAAAACAGAAGAATTCAGGTGTCTGGTGCTTTCGTTTGTGTGTGTGTGTGTGTGTGTGTGTATGTGTGTGTGTTTAAGAGTAAAAATAGCAGAAACAAAGATAGAAAAACTAACAAGCAAGAGTAGATATTATACAGAATTTCACAACAAGAACAAAAACTTAACAGTGGTTGTATTATGTAGTTTCATCATTAAATCTGTTCAGATTAATAGATATAGGTATGTAAGATTCATCAAATAATTAAACATTAACACTTTCAATAAGCCTTATTTTTTTAACTCTTCCAGATGCATTTTGTATTTAAGTCAGTCTTCTAAAAAAAAAAAAAAAAAAAAAAAAAAAAAAAAAAAAAAAAAAAAAAAAAAAAAAAAAAAAAAAAAAAAAAAAAAAAAAAAAAAGTATAGGAGTTGGGGGACTGAAACCAGGGCTGTGCACTGAGCTGCATCCCAGCCCTTCTGTCTTTGTGAGTTTTCTCTCATTGCTGGGACAAAGTAATCCTGGCATACAAAGCTTCAGGGCGGAAAGAAGTATTTAGTTTTGTAGTCTGTAGAGGTTTTAGTCCATTGTTGACTGGCTCCAAGGCAGGGTGGCGTGGCAGACAGACACTACAGGGGACAAAGAGCTCGTGGTGAGCAGCAGGCAACAAAGCAAGCAAGCAGAGGACAAGACGAGACTTTTTCTGTCCCTCATGCTGCATCCAGGCTACCAGGATCGGGACAGTGCCCCCCCAATCAGTGGAGTGAGTTAGTACTCACCCATCCTTAACCCTAGCACCTTTAGTCTAAGTATTGCACCGTGAACCAGTCATATACTCGAAAGGCCTCATCTGTGCAGAGAGGCCCTCGAGTGAGTGACCCCACCAGGCCCTGACCAGGAGATGCTTCCCCCCTCCCCAGCCGTGCTGCATAGTCTGGCCATCAGGAAGGAGGGTGGTGGGGCTGGCTTGCAGGCCTCTCACAGCTCAAAAAGCTCTTCCTCTCTCATTGTCCCATCCCTCTAAAAACATAAAAGCCTCACCAGGAAGCCTTGCTGCTTTTTAAATTTCTTTTTATTTTGATTAGTGTGTGCTCATGGTCTGTGACGATTATATTTACCCTAGGGCTGGCATGTGTGCATCACACATGTGAATTCCTTTACTCCTCCCCTTGTCCCCTCCATCTCCCAACCCATTGCCCACTTGCCCATTTGAGATCTCTCTCTCTCTCTCTCTCTCTCCCACCATCTCTCATCTCTCTCTTATTTGCTCATTATTTATAATTTGAATTTCTCATATAATAGAAGCCATAAAATATTTAAGATTGTATGTCTGATTTGCTTCACTCCACATTATGGTCTTAGGGTCCATCCATTTTCTTACCTATGACTTAAGCACGTCCTTCTTTATGGCAGAGTAGTGCTCCACAGTGTGTAAACAACACACCCTGAGTAGGGCACATCTTGCCTCCCTTTCCATCTGCAGGCAGTATTGTTGCTCCGTGCTGAGAATCAGAGCCTGCAGACTACCATGTCCTTCCAAGGGTCTTCCCAAGCCCAGAGCACAAACACCTCCTTCCCCGAGGGGCTGCTCTGAGCACCTCTCCTCTCCCTGAGACCAGCCAGGTGGGCTTCAGTTCCTCTGCCAGGGGCGCAGTGCTTGCTGATGGCTTTGTCTGATGGTGCAGTCCCTACCCTCAACGCTTAGCGGAGTCCCTGCTCTGGCAGTCCTCGGCCCTAAGGGCACCTCCCTGTCCAAGCACAGGCATCTCCACTGACCACTCCCAGGGCCGTGGCTATAAAGCCTGGACAGAGCACATTCGAAGCTCAAGTCTCTTCCTCCCTTCCCTCCAAAGCTCTTCTTGTTCAGAAAGCTGGTTTCTATGTATGCTGGCCAGCAGAGGCAGGCTGGATGCAGCCACTACACTGCCCTAATAGAGACCCAAAGTCAGCAAACACCTTCTATGAATTTATAGACTTCTGCCTGGAAATTTTCAGCACATTTTTCAGTGGAATTATTCAACATGCCAAGGGAGGGCATCACTCTTCAGCTGCAGAGTACTGCAGTGCAGCTGATTCCCATCAACAGGTACATCAGCAAAACCCACTGCACACAGGTAGAGGGGGGAGTGTGCCAGAGCAGTGGGGCTGCCCAGGAGACCGACGCCTGTGACAGTCACTTATGCAGAGCATTTGCACATCAGTGTCCGCAGGATCCACCGCAGACAGCATGCAGGTGAATTAGCAAGGACATGTGAAATAGTCACCGCAGGCCATGCAGACTGTCCACATGGCTGCTGTTGTCATGGAGATCAGAGTAGGTCCCTTGAGGAACCCAGGTTGGAGGGATTTAGAAGCCGGAGAAAGGACACCAGGAAGACTGAATGAGGGCTGTCCAGGGGATGTAGGTGGCTACACAGGGGACAGCAGGCAGAGAGGGAAAGAAGTGCCTACACTTGGGTTTATTGCCAGGCACTGCAGTAAATGAAATAGAGGAATGAGACTCACCATAATGAAAGCCACCCCTGTGTGAGAGATGGACACAGAACGACGCAGCCTCTTCCTAGACTTGGAGCCCATCAGGATTCGAGAACGGGAAGAGGCCTTCCTGTGGAAGTGGCCTGCAATCACAGCACTTGCCTGGGGAAGGAAATCATTTGGTGGAATTATTGAACATGGACTGGAAGGGAATTTGTTGTTTTAAATCAGATTTGTTGTTTTTTCCTCCCTGTATGTGTTCCACGAAGTACTCCTTTGACCCATACAAAGTGGACTGCTGTCACAGCTCAAAAAGCTCTTCCTCTGCTGGTTGTCCCATCCCTTTACAAACATAAAAGCCACACCAGGAAGCCATGCTGCTTTTTAAATTTCTTTTGAGATCTCAAATGGGCAATGGGCAAGGGGAATGGAGTGAGGAGGGGAGGAGTAAAGGAATTCATATGTGTGATGCACATATGCCTGTCCCAGGGTGAATATAATCAAGACAGACCATGAGCACACACTAATCAAAATAAAAAGAAATTTAAAAAACAGCATGGCTTCCTGATGTGGCTTTTATGTTTTTAGAGGGATGGGACAATCAGCAGAGGAAGAGCTTGCTGTCGTTCGCTCATCCAGCTCCCTGAGTGCCCCTGTTGGTGGCTCTGCCAGAACATCTCTGTCCAGAGCACTTCCTCTAGGAGGGAAGCTCCTGCACCTCACCTGCCCTGCAGAAGCTCAAGTCACCTGTCTCCTGGGGAGGTCCAGCAGGGAGGCCATGCCTCCAGCACTGCGTTCATGGGCAGCTGACCCTTCTGGTGGCTGGGCTTGCTAAGGCAGAGCAGAGTATCTCTGCAGGAGGAGAGTTCTGGCTCCCGGGCTACTCAGGGGCTGCTGAACACTCTTTTTCCATCATGGCCAAGCCAGATCCCTGTCCAACAGCTGGGTCCTTGGTACAAATCCAACCCCTCCTCTGACTTTACCAGTCCACAACCTGCTCCGCAGGTAGGCTGCAGATGGACAGCAAGGTTGTGCCTACCAGCCTATAGATTTGTGACCCTTCATTTGGACATTCAGAAATTCTTCTGTCTGACAAGAATATCTTCTGGTAACACCCACTGTCCACAGCCCTGCTGTGGAAGCCCCCATTGGGACAGGGGAAGGGTGTACCCAGAACTCCAGGAACTTTACATCCTGGAGACTTACAATACACTGCCTGGAAGCCAGCACTGGCTACTCAGAGGCCCCAGAGACAGTGGAAGTGACCCATGGGTCCCTGAGGCCCAGAGGAGGAGAGCCGCTTGCTGGGCCTCCAGGAGGGGCCTATAGAGCAGAGCATGTGCAGAGCTGGCCTGGGCAGGAGCAGTACCAAGGGCTGCAGGAGATGAGTGTTCTTTGCTAGGGACTTGAGGGGAGTCAGGGCATGCAGGAGAGCAGAAATCCAAGGCAAACACCTAGAATGGGTCAGGGAAACCTAGGGTGAGCTCAATCTGACACCAGGGGCTGCTTGGATCTGGACAGGGAGGCCACAGCCAGAGCAGGTCCTTGGGAAATTTGTCTTCTCCACCATCATGTAAACTCAGATTCTGCATATGTCTCCAGACCCCTGAGCTCTGCTTTTTCCTCTCTTCCTATCCCACCACAGGCCCTGTTTACTATCTCCACCATCCCCCTCAGCACTTCACCCACCTCTGCCACCACCCCAACACCCATCCATTATTTCCACCACCCCTGATACCTCCTGCACCTCCAGCCATCACCATCCCCATCTTCCCCACCTCCATCACCACCCCGCTACCTGGCCACCCACCTCTTCTACCATTTGGTAGTAGTTAACAGTAAAGGTGATGATCTCAGTAGCACTAGTATAATGAAGCGAATAGTTGTGGGTCTTTTTATGTTTTTAATTTCAGCAGTTGTTCTTTATGCTAACAACATAGAAACAGTTTTCCCTGTTTTAAGGGCTTTTCCACACACTAAGCCATGGCCTTCCTCACCGACAGAGACACAAGCCACCAGCAGAGCTGCACAGAAGTCGTCTGCATTCATCTGTGCATTAGGGACAGCCTTGCCTGGGGTCAAGGGTTGATGTAAAGCCTGCTACTGGACACACAGAGATACAGACAGACAGACAGACACACACACACACACACACACACACACACACACACACACACACACACACTTTCTGTTCCTAGCACAGCATCAGCCATCTCCTGGGCCACCATCCAAGACCTGACAGCAACCCTGAAGTCCCTGAACTAATGTACAAAATTCCTGCATTTATGGATTCTTGAGAGATATGTTTTTCAGATTTAACCTCATTTTTCCATGAATTTAAATACACTTCAAAAATTAAATCTGTGCATTCTACCTATAAATTAAACTTTGCTTTCCAGAGTAAAAATTTTTGCTTGCTTTCATGCGTAAACATAGGGTGTTTGCTCTTCTTGTCCCCTATTAAGTTTTCTCTTGATTAGACAGATTTTATTTCTGCAACTCTTCAAACCTAATCAATGGGTTTCAAAAAAGAATAGAAGTTGTCTGAATTGAAATCCAAGTCTATGCTGACCTTGGGAATACTATCTTCACCTCACTGCTAGTGTTTCCTTCATCTGTAAAGAAAGCTGAGACACACTGGGTGGTTGTGTGGAGAAATGAGTAATGTATGAAAACCTCCTTCCATTGGGAAAAGCACTTGCCCTTCCATGGAAGTGGGCAGTGGAAATGGTAGAGGTGGTAGAAGAGGTGGGTGGTCAGGTGGTGGGGACAGTGATGGAGGTGGGAAGATGGGGGTGGTGATTGTAGGAGGTGGAGGAGGTAGCAGGGGTAGTGGAAATAATGGTTGGGTGTTGCAGGTGGTGGGAGAGATGGGTGAAATGCTGATGGGGGGATGGGAGAGATGGTGGTAGGGACGGGGAGGGTGGGGCAGTGGAGTCAGTGGCATGGGTGGTGGCTATTGTAGCAGCCAGCGTGATAGTACAATTGGCACTGGTAGTAACACTGATGGTGGCAAAGGCAGAGATGCTCTTGGTGGTGGTAACAGTAAAGGTGATTATCTCAGTAGCACTGAAGGCCATTGTAATAATGGTGGTGACAAAGCTAAAGGAGGAGGTGACATCAGTGATGACAGCCCTGGTATTAGGTGTGGTGGAGAACATGGAGGTTGTGGTGGAGTTGATGTTGATAGAAGTGGTAATGTAGGTGCAGAGTGTGGAATATCGATTGGTGGTGGTGGCCTTCTGAGTCACGTTGTGACTGGAATGGGAGGAGACCCTACAAATGACTTCAGCACACTACATTCTTTTTAGCAAAAAGAAGATGCTTTATTTGTAAAGAGGAAAAGGAAGGGGAGGAAAGGAAAAGATGTGTAGCCATTTGATAAAGTCTCCAGACAGGATTTTGGAAAGACAGAGGACTGTGTCCGTGTTTTACTAAAGAAGCAGCTGCAACACAAGAGAGACACATGCAGAAGAAAATGTGAGCTCAGCACCTAATGGCTGTGCACAAAGCTGGAAGAGTAAGAGAACAGAGGCTCTGCCTGCCCACACACTGGAGACCAAAGGTCTCAGTCCCAGGTCTATTCCGGAAAGCTGAAGAGCACAATGGAAGAGTAAAGGACCCATGGTGGAAGCCAAAGAATCTGTGCTTGAAACCAGGGACAACATCCAAGCAGAAGGTGAAGACAAGAGCTCCTCCAAAGAACAGAGGCCTCAGAGCACTATATGTTTAAAAACAACTTTAGCTAAGTAAAATTGACATCTCACAGAATCCTTGCTCTCAGTTTGCAGGTCAGCAGTATCTAGCAGTTTACAGAGCAGTGCATCCTCACCACCCATAAGCAGCCATGCACCCTATCCCACTGCCTCTTAAGACTTCCCCAGCCTTACAATTGGTTGGGGGGGCCTTGGGCTGTGGGACCAGCTGTGGCCTCTGCATTCAGGACAGGCAACTCAGATGTCCTCTGCACAGGGAACTGCCTGGGAGAGGAAGAAGGCGGATACAGCACAGCCCCAGGGAACTCATGGTGCCACTCAAACATTGTCTCTCTAAAACTGGGATAATAGCAAAACGAAAGCAAAGCTTTTGTTCACTCTTTATGCTAAGTGCATCCCCTGAAGTCGCCGTCTGCTGTATAGCACAGCTGACTGAATGAGAACACAAAAATCCTGCCTCATTAGCAGGTGTCTGGAATATGGAGTTTGAAACATTCAGACTGTCACCAACTTCTGGGTGTCCAACACCTAAACTGAGAAACATTACAAAACTCCTTTAACAGGAAATAGCACACCCATCTCCAAATATTTTTAAAAAGTAACACAAAACTGAACATCAATATGATTGAATGTAAATTTTGAAGACTATGAAATAAAGACAGATATGATCACATGAAATGATAAAATTCAGACACAAAATGTTATGGACTGTAAACACAGCAACATGAGGCAAAACACTTCATTGTAAATCAACAGACCAAAATGCATCAAAACACCAATGAAATACTTTTACACAACATATCTCACAAGGATTAAATAGGCAAAATAACTTCTAGAATTAGAGAACTAGACTTAATTGTTCTAAGGAAAAAACAGAGAATGTTCTCTTTCACAAAACATTGAAGCTGAGTAGACTCACCTGTGTGTAGTGACCCGCTTCTAAGTGCTCAGCCAGTGTCCTCTCCCATCCCCCAGGAGAAAGGGCAGTGCCTCCAGCTTTGTCGTGCTCGACACAGGGGTCCACCTCTCCACCCGTGCACCCCTGTGCTCCTGCATGGTTAGCTGATGGTGGGACTGTGCGAGCGTCCGCATGGCCCTGGGTGGAGCACCAAGTTCCTCTGCCTCGAAGTCTCAGGGCAGCTGAAGGACTTCAGGCAGCATGTTGGACAGTTGTGAGGCTGGTTTCTCAGAAATTATTACATATATCTGAGCAACTGCATTCACCATTAAGAAACTACATGAAATGGGAGAAACATGCTTATTGGGAAATTTGACTTATAGGTGACTTTTACAAAGAAATTAAATTTATTAATTGATTTGAGATTCTAAATGCAAAACAGTAGTTGCAGGGATGACTTCTGTGTAATAAAATCATGAAAATCTAATCTTTAGATCTATTTGAAAACAAAGTGAAAAGCCACCGTTTATCAGTGTAAAAGGCAGTGATGTAGCTGTGGCCTGGGGAAAGCGAAGAGCTTCACTTAGAGCAAGCAGAATCTGAGTGCTCACACCAGGTGCTTGCTCTGCGCCACCTATTGGAAAGCTTTTATGGTCAGCATGTCCATTTCGGTGAAATCTCTGTGAATACACTCAGTAAGACCAGTGGTCAAAAAGAAAACTCCATGAGACTCTAAGCAAACAGGAAATGAAGAAACGGACCTAAGAGGCCAAGGTGGGAGACCCCAAGTTTACGTGTAGCCTGAACGACTTAGCCACTTACCAAGGCCTGTCTTCAAAAACAACAAAAAATTCCTGGGCTCTTTTCCAGAGGCTAGCTGCCCCACTTTCCCATACCACAAATTCAGCTCTTCCTAGCTTTCTATAATATGTATTTTTTTAATTCCTAGATCTTCCATTATTTATATTACTAACTTTAAATAATATACCGTTGAGTGTTGATCAAAAAAGGCAACATATACTGAGAAAAGAGCCTTAGATAAATTTATTGTTATGCAAACCTGACAGGGGATGCAGAAGCCTACCATGCGTGGGTGAGTGCATCTTACAGGCCCGCTCTGTGTTTGCAGTCCCCTGGCATCCTTGGGTCACCATGAGGCACACCTACCTCCACTGCAACCACTTGAGAAATTATTTCCAAAGAATAATTACTGCACTTTAATATCTATAGCCACATCTATATCTATGAATCAGCCCCTCCAGATGTGAAGACTTCAATCAACTGCAGATCAAAATTATTTGTGCAAAATTGCATCTGTACTGAGCATATACAGACTTCTTTCTTATCATTTTTCCTGAGCAATGCCATGTAATAGCTATTTACACAGTGCTTACCCAGTGCAGAAGGGCAAGAAAGCCATGGTGGGCTGAATGCCTGGGAGTGGCAGGGTGTATGTAGTTCTGAGGAAACACTGTGTCACTTGGTCATCTACAGATGCTGATATCTGAGCAGAAGGGCCTAAAACAACCAAGAGTCACTATACACACACATACACAGCGCACACACACACAAATCCACACAACAAACACCAGCACACTCATCTGTGAACTGTGAAGCTGATAGGTGCTTGCTCTGAACAGTGTCCCCTGGTGCAGCTGCACCTTGCACAGAGCCCATGTCTTAGGGAAGGCAGCCATGCCAGCTGAAATGCTATGTCTCACGCCCAAGGGCCTCTTCCCATCATCCTTGCATGATTTGCTGAGGCGTCTTCCTTTATTTCAAGGCCAGGAGTGATGGCAAAGTCACTTAGGCCCCAGGAAAGAAACTTTATTTTCCTGTTAGTGCGCAGTTTCCCCTGGGACATAGTTGGCCTGGGAGCTCCCATGGCACAGGGACTCTCTGGTCTGCTCAACTCCAGGCTGTCCCACCCAGAAGTCCCTGCAGGCTCAGGCTCCAGACCTCTTTAGGTGTAGCTTGGAAGCCGCCCTGCCTTTGGGGATTTCCCCTCAAAGACAAGTCTAGGCTCCACTTAGGGGTAGAAAGCACAGCCTCTACTTTCTGCCACTGCTGACTCCTGGGTGGCCACAGGGGAGGCTCACAGCAACTCTGACCTGAAGAAGAGGAGAAGGCTGTTGCTTATCTCCTGCCGTGACTAATTTATACACCAAGCTGAATCTGTTCTACAGGACAGATCCAATCCAGACAGGTTCCTCATGGTCTGTGGTTCCCCAAGACCCCTCCTTCCCTACTGAACACAGGAAACCATGCCTATGGAGTCCTCCAGCCTCACCATATCCCCTGTGCTGCTGGAGTCAGTCCATCCCCTCAGCGGTCACTTCTCTGTCTTCTCAGGCCCCCAAGAAGCACTTGCAGAATGGGATCATCCGCGGCTACCAGATTGGGTACCGAGAATACAGCACGGGGGGCAACTTCCAGTTCAACATCGTCAGCGTGGACACCACAGGTGACAGCGAAGTGTACACCCTGGACAACCTCAGCAAGTTCACGCAGTACGGCCTAGTGGTGCAGGCCTGCAACCGTGCCGGCACAGGGCCCTCTTCTCAGGAAATCATCACTACCACGCTGGAGGATGGTAGGTTCCGGCACCCTCCTGCTGCCCCCGCTCCCGCTGCACCCTGGATGAGGCTAGATGGCAAAGCCGCAGTGCCTGCTTTGCAGAATCTTCCTTGTCCAGGTCAAGCGCTGCACTGGATTGGGTTTTTCCTCTGGGAAGCCAAGGGTTTCTCCCTGTCACTGCAAAATCCTGGCTAGAATACAAAATCTGATTATGTAAGACAATCCCCCAATCAGTGTTCAAGTTGCAGGTGCAGATGGAGGTAGGTTTACTAATCCACATTTGCGGCACATACTGAGTAGGCGCTGCGTGAGGAGCTGGCGCATGCGCATCACACATCTCATTGCTTTCTTCCCCCATTCCCCTACCCTCCTGCCCTTTCCCACCATCTTTTAGTCCTCTTCCCATTCATAAAGGGTCTACCTCCCTGCTTACCTAATATCTCTCTTTTATTTTGTTCTTTTATTTATGCTTTGAGTTTGTCACATGCAAGAATCTGTGCAGATTTCAAGCTTGTGTGTCAATTTCTTTCATTTAACATAATCTCAAGGTGCACTATTCTCCTACAAATGACTCAAATTAATCCTTCTTTCTAGTCAAGTAGCAGTTATTTTTCATTTTTAGGATTTTTTTCTGTGTTCAAGCACGCAGTGAGCCAAGTTGTTAGGCAGTGACGGAGTGCCCCCTAGTGAGCAGAATGAGCGTATTAGGCCTTCTGCCAGGGCAGGGAAAGGGCCTCAGCTGTGTCAGGAGAGGAGCACGGTGAGGGGTGGTGGGCATTAAGGCAGCAAGCTGGGCTGGGTCATTCCTTGTGTAAGCAGCAATTTCATCATAGGTCTGGGGAGGGAAATACGACTTGCTTCTATAATTTCCGACAGTCATTATAGGGAACGAAATCTTCGATCACCAGAAACTTAAACACTGGGATTTCATTTGTACCCTGGTAATCTTTTCATTAGTGGTTAAGTCTCCGTCTTGGGTTTTTATTTCAATGCTCTTTTCAGTAGTATATGTATTTCAGTCGGTATTTTTACCCTTTATTTGCTCCATTATTTAAGATTTGTATAAACTCAGTATTTAAAAGTCTGTGGATATGCTATTCTATCTCTTGTCAGTCACTCCTCTAACAAAATATTAAAGTTCTTTTTTGAGAAAAGGGTCTTAGAGGATAAAGCAGTGAAAATGCATTTTATTTCCCCTTATTCACACTTTTCATTGGTTAGGTTTCCAGTTTTTATGAGAAGTTCTAACTTCAGAGGAAGTCAGTGTTTAAAGAAAATACAACCTAAAGCAGCAAATTGCAAGCATATAGGAAAATAAACCAGACCAGCCATGGTCATCTGCTTAGATCTCCATAAGGGAAGTGATCAAGTTGGAAAGAGATAGTATGGAATCTGTTATGACAAAGCTGAGACTCAAGGGATTTTACTGAATTACTGTAATATCTGTATTGGGAGGTGGCATTGTTCTTCTCCTATAGGGAGGTTAAGTGCTATGCTCTCTTGTTTGCATACTAGAATATTAAGCTGTGATGCATATTCAGTAACTCTTAGGTAACAAAATCACCTGTAGCTCTTACAGATGGTGCTTATCTCATTGCAGTGCCCAGCTACCCCCCTGAAAATGTGCAAGCCATAGCAACATCACCAGAGAGCATCTCCATCTCCTGGTCCACGCTCTCCAAGGATGCCCTCAATGGGATCCTCCAGGGCTTCAGAGTCATCTACTGGGCCAACCTCATGGATGGAGGTAAGAGGATGGTGCCCTTGCCCTAAGCACACACAGTGAGATTTGCTGACCCCTGCTAAGGTGGGCTGAGGGTATGGCAGGCCTCCTCACTGGAGAACACTGTCTGGTCCCCACGAGAAGTGCTGTGGTCCCTCTCCTCGGTGCTAGCATAATACACCTGATACTTGTAATTTAAAGGAGGCATGGATTATTTAGGCTCAGTGCCCAGTCAGCTGGCTCTAAGGCAGGGTGGCACCACAGAGGAACCAGTGGAGGAGAGCTGCTTATGGCATGGAGGACAGGAAGCAAAAGAGAAGGGAGGAACAAGGAGCAGCGAGGGAGCCTGACCTTGCCAGGCCACGCCCCCAGTGACAACTCTTCTAGCTAGGCCCCACCTCCTAACAGCAAGCCAGCTCTCAGCCCATGACCCAGTCATCTCCCAAAGGTTCTGGCAGTGGTTCCATGAGGCCTTCAAGGGACATCTAGTCTAAACTGGAGCCATACAATCCAAGCCATCTGGTCTAGACCTTGCTAGGTGGTCCAGCACTGGCCTGGCAGGCATGAAGCCCTAGCTTCCATCCCCAGCACCATGGAACAAACAAACAAACAAAACTCTCCATTTCTCTCTCTTCTTCTTCCTGCTTTTCTGTCTTGTTTTTTTCTCCTATTTAATGTGTACATATGTATGTATGTATGTATGTATGTATGTATGTATGTATGTGAAAGAGAGAGAGAGAGAGAGATTTCTTAGAAGCAGGGTGAGGCAGGGCCATTGTGAGTGTCAGGCTGAGCTGCTGCAGGTCCTGCAGGAAGGCCCACCCTGCTACAGTTAAGCAACAGTGGCCACACCAATAATCTTTCTGCTCTCCTGGTGTCCCCTGAAGCCCCAGCCTGAGCCCAGGGGCACCCCTCTGGCTTGGCATCTTCCAACCCCCAGGCAGAGCATAGGTCACAGGAAGCATTCTCCTCTGCATCTGGAAAAATGCAGCCATGACCCCTGAGCTGCGTGGCTCCTGGTCAGGATCCACGGATCCACTGTGCTACTAACCAGACCCCAGATGCCCACATGGTACCACAACATGTGGCATTCTAGAGATTCCCAGAGTCTGTCTGTGCTAGCTGAGCCTCTGCTGTTTTCTGGGCTGGGTGCCAGGGGGTATAAGTTCCCTAGATTCTTCTAAGCTGGGAGCAAGCATGGCACAGAGGAATGCAGAGCCCACTGAGCAGTAGGCTGCAGTTCCCACTGTTCATCAACTTGCCCCCAACCAAGGAAAAACTTTGCAAAAGTTATAAAATGTAGAGCAATGTAGATTTGTAAATTCAGTTTGCTGAAAAAAATCATAAGATACTTTTATATGTAGTTCTGGTTTCTAGTTCTCATGTGAGCAGCTTTAATCCCAGTACCCTCCCCTAGGGATGGGCTGACATTGAATCATCTCCAGACTTGGAGATCTTTCCAGAATCCAGGGTGGCCACACACCTACATCATGTGTTACTCAGACTTCATGTTTACTGTTATAGCCTGATTATTAGACACACTTTTTAAAACCAGTTTTCAGATTCAAAGACATGCTTATTTTTAACATGTTACAACTTAGACATTATGACACAACTTTAAAAATCATTAAGAACCAGTTTAAATCAACCAACAAGCCGGGCGTGGTGGCTCACACCTGTAATCCCAGCACTTCGGAGGCTGAGGCAGGAGGATTGGTGCGAGTTTGAGACCACCCTGGGCTACAAAAGTGAGCGCAGGACCAGCCTCAACTGCATAGCGAGACCCTGTCTCAAAAAGACAATAAATAAATAAATAAATAAATAAATAAATAAATAAATAAATAAAATAAATCAACCAACATTGGATTACATTAGAACCATAACATTTTGTCCCTGGATCCCCCAGAAACTTATGTAGATCCATTTATACAAAAGACATTTAGTCTATCTGTAAGAGCTGTCAAAGTCCTGAAAATTTCAGCATTGCTGAAAAGTCCCAGTCCCAAGCTGAACACTTTAAACATTTAATAGCACAAGAAAAACGTTACTGGGCCTGGGGAGATAGCTCCATGGCACAAGTCCCTGCCTGGCAAGTGCAAGGTCATGAGTTTGAACCCCAGTCCCACAAAAAAAGCAAGCAAGAAAGAAAGAAAGAAAGAAAGAAAGAAAGAAAGACATTACTATTTCTAAAGGTACAAACAATAGGATACAAAGCATTAGGATCAAAGCAAATAGGGGTGAGTGCCTGGATTGAAGAGCACTCTAACACTGATTTCAAGGAAGAAATTTTCTATGCTGCCACCATTTTGGAACCTGGTGTGCCTGCTACCTCCATTTTGGAAAACGAAGCTTTGTGGCTTTCTCCTCAAAGCAAAGTCCCTCACCCTGCAGCTCTGAGGCAAAGGGAAGAGAACAACCGCCTCCTGTGCTGCCTCAGGACACATTTTCTACTCTCCTGTTCTTCCTGAGCAGTGGAAATCTCAGTTCTGTGTTTGCAGTGCACAGCATTTCCAGCTCTTTTTTCCCCCAAAACACACAGTTTAAATCGTCCTTCTGGGCTCTTTGTTCTCAATTCTCAATAGGAATCTGACTAAAAGCCCCCAACAATAGCTGTTTCAAAATTTGACCACATTAAAATTTCTTCTGCCAGTTCAGTCTATGGTCCCAAACTTAATCCTGAGGGGATTTGACCCTGGAAGATACAAAAAAATGAATGTTTTGTTATACAGGTCTGGCTTCGACTTGCCCTTGGCCACCCAGCAAGAAAAAAAAAAAAAATGCTTAATTACAGTGCATGAAACGCAGAGCTAGACTGGTGAGATGAGC